>JAXIVJ010017819.1:0-25050 GCA_036785665.1 Chirona hameri | reverse complement strand
TGCAGCCGGTCCAAGTTTAACAGGATGTCTTTCTTAACCTAGCCAAGGTCACGGACCACAACACTAGCAGCCTAGTAGTGACAGACATGGGCCTGTGACGGTCCGCGCGGCCAGGCAGACGACCGATCACTCGCGCCTGCTCAGCAGCTTCAGCCGGGTTCCAGGTGGGTTAGGGCCGAACTTTAGCTTCATTGATTACGAGTCTTTGATCGAACCTCTCAGGTGCATTATTCTAGTAATACACTATGTGTTGAAAATACAATATAACCCAATTTTGGATTTATCCCCAAATTGCTGAATTCCAAGATCATCCATGTCTACTGCTATTTGAAACATGACGTGATGCATTTGACGGTTTGGCGCGAGGCCTGACACCCTGACTTCACCCATCAGCTCTCACTGACAGACATCCTGACTTCACCCATCAGCTCTCACTGACTGACATCCTGACTTCACCCATCAGCTCTCACTGGCTGACACCCTGACTTCACCCATCAGCTCTCACTGACTGACATCCTGACTTCACCCATCAGCTCTCACTGACTGACACCCTGACTTCACCCATCAGCTCTCACTGACTGACATCCTGACTTCACCCATCAGCTCTCACTGGCTGACACCCTGACTTCGCCCATCAGCTCTCACTGGCTGACATCCTGACTTCACCCATCAGCTCTCACTGGCTGACATCCTGACTTCACCCATCAGCTCTCACTGGCTGACACCCTGACTTCACCCATCAGCTCTCACTGGCTGACTCCCTGACTTCACCCATCTGTGGCAGGGCCATGTCACGTGTGGCAACTCAAAATGTCCAATAATTTTAAATAATATTTGTGAATTGCCACGTGCTCCGCCGAATTATACTGCATATGTTCGTACGGCGCGCCGCTGAAGCCGGCCAGCTCGAGCTACCCCCACGGTTCGTTGGAAGGGTTCGGAGGTGTCAAACTACGGGAGATGCATCATTCGAAAGCTGCAAGGTCGCGCGGAATCCAGCGATGTAATTTTTTCAAAAATCCATCAAGGGCTTTTCTTATCGCCATTTTGTCCGAAATCGCGCCCCTTTCGTTTGGCCAGGGCTATCGCGTATGGTATGGTGAAAATGCAGACCAATGGCATGTCTACCGATTCGTCATGCTCTGCACGACAAGGTCTCATAGAATGCAAAGCCATTAGATGGTTTGGTTGGTTGCACGGCTGCATCAAAGCCAAGCGCTCCCGGTGTCGGCACTAAGGCGCACTCCCGCCCGCGCCTCACGCGCAGAATCGCCCCTCGCGACACGCGAGCTGAGCACTGCGCGCCGCCGACCCGGCTTACGGAGCGGGCTCTCGGCCAGTCACGGACAAACGGTGCATCGCATGTTGAAAAACCTAGCTCTGTTCACTAGCCCAGCTATCCAAGGAGATCGTGACAAATTTACAGCCACCTCCGATCGCTACAAATGGTACTTTTTGACAATTGTATGGACCATATTTGCCAAACGTAGCCTCTGACCAGGACTGGGCGCCGGCCCTGGCCGAGCCGGGGCTTCGAGGCTGTAACTTCGAGGCTGTACACAATGTGACGCCGGAGGCCCCGGCGTAGCCGCCGCCGGTCATGACCTGACCCTGACCGACCAGCCGGTCGGCGGCGGCCGCGCCGTGGTCTCTGACGTCACATCGTGTACAGACTCGAAGTTGGCCGAGCCTTTGAGGTGTTCTCAAGGAACCTATGAAAGCTCTACTGATTTTGAACCATGCACGCGTTAGATAAATACATTTTTGCTTACTTATATAGTGGATAAACACATTCACATAACAGTCAATTTTATATTTATACATTTCCACAATGCCTTGCATTTTTCGGGGCAGCCACGACCGATGGGTAGCCCGACCAACGTAAAACGGAATAGTGATCGCTTGAAAGTTATCCTCGCCTCGCACCAAGCGTTTCACAGATCCAACTTTTGTTATGTTTTTGCACCAAGAACAGATGGAGCTACTTTTAGCTACTTTAATTGTCAATTAATTTACTTTTAAGCATTCACGCGGATCATCTAACGCATGGGTAAATTTGAGAGAGCAAACTCATGTTGGTAACAAATTGAATACATTTGTTGCTATTAAAGAGAGCCGTACCAAAGCATAAACGCGACATTGGGAATGAATCAATATCTACGAAAACGAGTATTTTGGTTGATTCTTTAATGAGTGATCGTGCATGAGTTTCCTAAAGCAGAAAACAAAACTAATTGTGGGTAATACCGACCACGAAAAGGGCCACATTAAGCGTTATTTGACAACATTTCGACTATCCAGCATGATGTTAACTGTACAAATTACCAGCCATCATAAAATTGATGATGCATTATTTCAAATGGTCTTGGACGCCTTTTCTCCAACGTTCGTTACCCAATTATAATTAAGTTTTGTTTTGCCAATGGCGGTACTGGCCTACCGTCATTGGGGGAGGTACCCATCCTCGGGGGAGATGTTGCAGCCACGTCGGCTCGGCAGTGGCTGGGCAGTGGCCAACCTGCAGTTTCCGGAGGGGCGGTTCAACGCTAGGACCCTACTCTGTGCGTTGCTCCAACATCGCCAAGTTTGATATATGTCCTGTCTCTTGCTACATGAACTATGAAGGGGATGAACATTCATGCTACATCATGTTCTATTTTGGGTTCAAAATTAATAAATTATCAAACTTATTATCATTGCTCCGTTTATCAGATCAGCCATGTCGCTATGCAGGAAACATAACGCCGCCAGCACAGTTATGTTATTCCAATATTATCTGTATATTCCTCATTGCGTTTCGGCTTGTATCTTTCTTTCTCAGACTGGGCTTGCTCTATGGTTGTTTACCTTTTTCACCAGCTCCAGAAGATCCTTCAGAAATCCGGTCAGCTCATCATCTTCGATCGTACCACTGTTGTCCTAGAAACGAACATCATATTCAAAAGCATTAGCGCAAGATTTACCTTTTAAGATTTCGAATGTATTTTGTGCGCTGCAAAGTGTTACAGACACGGATATCGAATGATGTAGCAAACCATTATAATTAAACCATAATTATGGTTTAATGTGTCTTTCTTGTACTTAATGTTTACTTGACACATTACAAAAGGCACCTCGTGACAACATATCAAGAAATAATATAATTCTTAATCGCATTATTTTATTTCCCTCCAACGTACACCGGATATCCAATGCATTGGAAAGTTAAAGCACGTAACAAGTAACAGCTAAACATATCCTCAGTGTCACATACTTTTTGTCGTTATCACATTTTTATTTTTTTATTTTAACAAATTGTGTTTAAATGGAAAACGATTGGAACGTTTTGTGAAATATTTATATAAAAAATGTCTATACATGTGTTTCGAGTAAGTTCCGTGGTCACGACATACACAAGTCGCTTCGCTTGTATGGCGTGACCTCGAGACCATACCAGTCGCTTGTATGGCGTGACCTCGAAACCATACCAGTCGCTTGTATGGCGTGACCACGAGACCTTACCAGTCGCTTGTATGGCGTGACCACGAGACCATACCAGTCGTTTGTATGGCGTGACCTCGAGACCATACCAGTCGCTTGTATGGCGTGACCTCGAGACCATACCAGTCGCTTGTATGGCGTGACCTCGAGACCATACCAGTCGCTTGTATGGCGTGACCACGAGACCATACCAGTCGCTTGTATGGCGTGACCACGAGACCATACCAGTCGCTTGTATGGCGTGACCACGAGACCATACCAGTCGCTTGTATGGCGTGACCACGAGACCTTACCAGTCGCTTGTATGGCGTGACCACGAGACCATACCAGTCGCTTGTATGGCGTGACCACGAGACCATACCAGTCGCTTGCATGGCGTGACCACGAGACCATACCAGTCGTTTGTATGGCGTGACCTCGAGACCATACCAGTCGCTTGTATGGCGTGACCACGAGACCATACCAGTCGCTTGTATGGCGTGACCTCGATAACTTACTCGAAACCAACTCGAAACATAGGCGTAGCCATTTGTTATATAATATGTAAAACGTTCCAATTGTTTTCCGTTTAAGCTTATATTTGTGTTGCAAACATTCCATCTTACTTCTCGTTTGATTACATGTGTCGTTCATTTGTCTTGGGAAAGTATGAGACTATACTCACTCTGTCGTACAGTGCAAATACTCGTTCGATGTCATCTCTGGTCAGTTTCGAAGCACCCTGCCGATATAAAGCATGTCAGTATTTTAGTTCGGCATCATGGAGCTGCCGCGCTCTAGCGCACTCTGTCTCCGCGGCCGTTCACATATGCAGGATAAAGGAGGATGTCTGGACAAAACGGCCGACGCCCGGACACCCGGTACACCAAAAAACTCAACCCTGGAGAAGCTGCATTTATTTGAGCATGAAACGAAGATGCTCTTAAAAGTGACCAGATTATTTAGCTCGAGAGCGTTTCATTTACAATCATATGCAAGCACGAATGTTGTAAATGGTTATCATTGTACTGGTTTGTATTTGTTTGACATTAACGATGTGCATGATGCAGTGTTATGGGCAAGCTCTGAGACATTGAACGACGCATGCACCGTTCATTACCATACTACTAGTGACCACATCCAGTGCTGATTAGATCCCTCGCTACCACTTCCCGTGGTTTAAGGTACCTAGAACACACACTCCTATGGACGGAACAGCTATATACCTATATGTGTATCGCTATATAGGACATCAATAAGGCCATAGCCATTTCTTAACTAATCGCTCAATACTGAACCTTCCGTAGCCGGTTTATATGTGTTCATGGTAGGGACCTTTTGGGCACGTCAGTCTCCTTTATCAGCCTGAAGGCATTGAATGATATCCTAAATAATAAGGCGCCCAGAAGGCAGTGCTCTGCTTATAGTCATATTGTCGTCCCAAAATAACTGCACACGATACATTGTAATCAGGTTCAACGATACAGGAGAAGTGGGTGTACAAGTGGTGGGATCCTGCGGGCGGCACGGGATGAGCCAACACCTTGACCGCCGCATCTTTCTAATCAACAAGGGTGATGAATACACTCCACCTCCACGACGTTTGCAGGCATAATGTAGCTAAATAACGACCCATGCCATCAACTAAGTCTATTATATATGTTATAGCGCTTGACTGATTACGTCTGGCAGAACTGTTGATCGGTTACTTGCACTCAATGCGTGACAAAGGATAGGGCCCAACTAATGGCGGCTACGAATGGGGTACGGTCCACCCTCAAACAAAACCCTCAAACGGGATCGGTGCACTCCCGAAACGGACAAAGACATACTTCCAGGATAACAGTTTGGTTATTTAGACTGAGGGAATTTTGTGATATATCAGCAAAAGCATTACCGTTTAGAAAATGTTTTAACGAAACGAAAATGAAGCAACTTACTCTAAGGTATAAATACAAAATAGATCAATATCGCAACCGACAAAAATGACCTTACTCTTTGTTGATTCCATTTCTCAAAGTAAAAATATCACTGGACAGTTATTGTGAAATTTGCAAATGTCCTAAGAAACTAAGAATTTGTGCTAACATAATTTGCTAATGTTTGATAATGACGAAAAAGATGAAATACCTACTTGAGCATACATAAATATATTATCACGTTTCTTCTATAGTGTGTGACCATTTTGTGAATGTCAAAGTGCCGAAAGCTCTACAAACGAGCTCTAGTAGCAAAGAAAGCCTGTGATTGGTGTGAAGGTGATGCCGTATTAGGAAGCAGCACCTGGCGGAGCCTGTGATTGGTGTGAAGGTGATGCCGTATTAGGAAGCAGCACCTGGCGGAGCCTGTGATTGGTGTGAAGGTGATGCCGTATTAGGAAGCGGCACCTGGCGGAGCCTGTGATTGGTGTGAAGGTGATGCCGTATTAGGAAGCGGCACCTGGCGGAGCCTGTGATTGGTGTGAAGGTGATGCCGTATTAGGAAGCAGCACCTGGCGGAGCCTGTGATTGGTGTGAAGGTGATGCCGTATTAGGAAGCAGCACCTGGCGGAGCCTGTGATTGGTGTGAAGGTGATGCCGTATTAGGAAGCGGCACCTGGCGGAGCCTGTGATTGGTGTGAAGGTGATGCCGTATTAGGAAGCGGCACCTGGCGGAGCCTGTGATTGGTGTGAAGGTGATGCCGTATTAGGAAGCGGCACCTGGCGGAGCCTGTGATTGGTGTGAAGGTGATGCCGTATTAGGAAGCGGCACCTGGCGGAGCCTGTGATTGGTGTGAAGGTGATGCCGTATTAGGAAGCGGCACCTGGCGGAGCCTGTGATTGGTGTGAAGGTGATGCCGTATTAGGAAGCAGCACCTGGCGGAGCCTGTGATTGGTGTGAAGGTGATGCCGTATTAGGAAGCGGCACCTGGCGGAGCCTGTGATTGGTGTGAAGGTGATGCCGTATTAGGAAGCAGCACCTGGCGGAGCCTGTGATTGGTGTGAAGGTGATGCCGTATTAGGAAGCGGCACCTGGCGGAGCCTGTGATTGGTGTGAAGGTGATGCCGTATTAGGAAGCGGCACCTGGCGGAGCCTGTGATTGGTGTGTGATGCCGTATTAGGAAGCAGCACCTGGCGGAGCCTGTGATTGGTGTGAAGGTGATACCGTATTAGGAAGCGGCACCTGGCGGAGCCTGTGATTGGTGTGAAGGTGATGCCGTATTAGGAAGCGGCACCTGGCGGAGCCTGTGATTGGTGTGAAGGTGATACCGTATTAGGAAGCGGCACCTGGCGGAGCCTGTGATTGGTGTGAAGGTGATGCCGTATTAGGAAGCGGCACCTGACGGAGCCTGTGATTGGTGTGAAGGTGATGCCGTATTAGGAAGCAGCACCTGGCGGAGCCTGTGATTGGTGTGAAGGTGATGCCGTATTAGGAAGCAGCACCTGGCGGAGCCTGTGATTGGTGTGAAGGTGATGCCGTATTAGGAAGCAGCACCTGGCGGAGCCTGTGATTGGTGTGAAGGTGATGCCGTATTAGGAAGCAGCACCTGGCGGAGCCTGTGATTGGTGTGAAGGTGATGCCGTATTAGGAAGCGGCACCTGGCGGAGCCTGTGATTGGTGTGAAGGTGATGCCGTATTAGGAAGCAGCACCTGGCGGAGCCTGTGATTGGTGTGAAGGTGATGCCGTATTAGGAAGCGGCACCTGGCGGAGCCTGTGATTGGTGTGAAGGTGATGCCGTATTAGGAAGCGGCACCTGGCGGAGCCTGTGATTGGTGTGTGATGCCGTATTAGGAAGCAGCACCTGGCGGAGCCTGTGATTGGTGTGAAGGTGATACCGTATTAGGAAGCGGCACCTGGCGGAGCCTGTGATTGGTGTGAAGGTGATGCCGTATTAGGAAGCGGCACCTGGCGGAGCCTGTGATTGGTGTGAAGGTGATGCCGTATTAGGAAGCGGCACCTGGCGGAGCCTGTGATTGGTGTGAAGGTGATGCCGTATTAGGAAGCGGCACCTGGCGGAGCCTGTGATTGGTGTGAAGGTGATGCCGTATTAGGAAGCGGCACCTGGCGGAGCCTGTGATTGGTGTGAAGGTGATGCCGTATTAGGAAGCAGCACCTGGCGGACAAGAGTACTCGCCTCAAGCGTGCTCGGTCATAAGGTCCTGCAAGTACGACTATATAAGATGGGGCTAGGCAAGCATGGATCACTAGGTCACAGAGAGACTGTCAGGCAGAAAAGCAAGCTAGCGTCCTTCCTTACCCATTCTGCATCGCCCTGCATGGAGAGAAGTGGTTAACTACAAAGGAGAAACCAGCATGAGCAACAGCAAATTAGAAGGCCACATATTTAAGCACCACTGCCGAGGTGTGATATGTATGGTACTACAATGTACGAATACAAAGCGTGCATATTTTGCATGTTTGTATGAAATGTATCAGTTATCATAACTAGGCACATTCCATCCAATCAAACATATCTTTTGACTGGGAACAATTGTCATGTTTTGAGGCATCCCATTATAATCGTGGGTTGTTTTGTGCGAATAGCCGACATCTTTTGATATTGATTTATACTTTAATTTGAAAAACGATTACATGCAACATATGTGTTGCCAACTGAACAATCATATTTAATTTTGTTACAGACACAGGCAAATCTGACCGTCGAGAAGAAGTTCTTCAAGTTTAATTGAACCGTGTCTTCGGTAGCATAGCAAGTATTTCTATATTTCGTTCAAACAAGCATGCCCATTCTTATAGAAACGCAGCGCATACCAGATGATGTTAGCCTCCCAGTCAGATCCCAGTCTAACTCTCCCAGTCTATTCTCTCCCAGTCTATTCTCTCCCAGTCTATTCTCTCCCAGTCCATTCTCTCCCAGTCTATTCTCTCCCAGTCTATTCTCTCCCAGTCTATTCTCTCCCAGTCTATTCTCTCCCAGTCCATTCTCTCCCAGTCTATTCTCTCCCAGTCTATTCTCTCCCAGTCTATTCTCTCCCAGTCTATTCTCTCCCAGTCTATTCTCTCCCAGTCTATTATCTCCCAGTCTATTATCTCCCAGTCTATTCTCTCCCAGTCTATTCTCTCCCAGTCTATTCTCTCCCAGTCTATTCTCTCCCAGTCTATTCTCTCCCAGTCTATTCTCTCCCAGTCTATTCTCTCCCAGTCTATTCTCTCCCAGTCTATTCTCTCCCAGACTAGTCACATGCAGGAAGATAATAGGCTGCATTACATCGGTGGCTCCTCTGGCGGCGGAAACAGAACTGTCTTATATACACTCACAAAATCGCGACATACGACCCGGGTGTTAACTCCTACCACAGGGGTTAATTTGGAAATTTATTCATTCATGGGGTGTAATTGTTGAGGCTACGCTATCTACACTCATGGCAGACACCGGCGTGGTGTGTCAGTGCCGACCACCATCGCATTGTGTGTTCGTCACCGCTGCATGGGGTGTCGAGGTGTCGCAATACTCATGCGGGGGTTGTCTATTGACGCCTCAGCCGGGCGTATTGCAGGAGTTCGTTTATCACTGGGATAGGTGTGACGGTCGCCGCTGCCCGGGGTGCCGTGACACAGACGCCGGCTCGGTGTTAGCTGTGCGCGCACATTGCCGCCGGCCGGCTGCGCCGGCTCAGTTGCACCGTGGCCTTGGCCGCGGCAGGTTGTGCAGAGTGCGTGCGTCGACCGTTGTCAGTGTTCAAGTTGCCGTTGAGTTGCGAAAGGCTGTCAATCGTGCTGTCGTGGTCGTAGTTATAAGTACCTAATTGTGAGTTGTGAGTGCGTTCTTTCGTGCGTTCTTTTGATCTTAAAAATGTAGTTAGTTGTGAATTTGTGATCGATAAACATTAGGTGTGATAGCGTCTATATGTTGCATGCCCTCCCATCACAACCAATTGTATTGCTTATCCGGTCGGAGCTGCACAGACCAAGCTTCTATAAACATATGAATATACTTAGCTGACTGTTGATCCATAGTAACTATGATTATTTATGAGTATGCTTTATGAAGATGATTTGTGATGTTGATGTTGATACATGGGTCTGTTTACAATAATTCACGGTTTTGTTAATACAATGGTTTTGCAATGAAAGGTACTAATTTTTAGTTGCTCAGATTGGGAAGGTTGGCGCGAGCGGTCAGTGAGGTCAGAGTGCTCAGATTGGCATGAGTCTTGCGAGTTGCGACACGTCTCTGAGCCGGCGCCCGGCGGCGGCCACCGCCTGCCATGCGTCTGCGTCACGACACCTCAGGCAGCGGCGACCGTTACACCTCTCCCAGTGATAAACGAACTCCCGCAATACGCCCGGCTGAGGCGTCAATCGACACCCCCCACATGAGTATTGCGACACCTCGACACCCCATGCAGCGGTGACGTTACGCCTTTCCCAGTGGTGAACCAACTCCCGCAATACGCCCGGCTGAGGCGTCAATCGACACCCACTGCATGAGTATTGCGACACCTCGACACCCCATGCAGCGGTTATCAAGGATGTTCCGTTAAACCTATACACCCCATGCAGCGGCGATCACGGTGGTTCCGGTACACCTCTCTGAGTGCTAAACAAAACACCTTCCAGGCGACGTAGTTTAAGTTGTGTGGGCATCACGGGCTAGGGGTGACGACACTTTGTGCGGGTGTTGATTTTTTGTGAGTGTAGGACAAGTCTAACGAGCCATCGTTCAGAGCATCACTGCACTATTGAACAGGCTCGGTGAGATATACATCCGCTGGAGAAGATTTTCGACGTTGAGAACTTTGGAGTGAGGCTACACAACTATCCGACCACTGTAGTGGAGCCAAAGAGGCCTCCTTAGATCATTAGCCAAAGAAGCCCCCCTTAGATCATTAGCTAAATAAACCTCCTTACATGATTAGCCAAAGAAGCCTCCTTAGATCGTTAGCCAAATAATCCTGCTTAGCGAGCCAATATGATTATTTAGCACCTATAGTTATCAGCTAACGACTTATGATTTGCGATATAGTGCAAGGTTCTCCAAGGCGCACTGCTGCCGACTTTCGTTTGTTCTGGCGGGCTGCCACGTCTTGATACCCATCACGTTCCGGCGGGCTGCCACTTGATACCCATCACGTTCTGGCGGGCTGCCACTTGGTACCCATCACGTTCTGGCGGGCTGCCACTTGATACCCATCACGTTCCGGCGGGCTGCCACTTGATACCCATCACGTTCTGGCGGGCTGCCACGTCTTGATACCCATCACGTTCCGGCGGGCTGCCACTTGATACCCATCACGTTCTGGCGGGCTGCCACTTGATACCCATCACGGGCCAGGGCCATTCATTCACCATTCATGGTGATCAGGCCATTAATTCATTCCATAACAGAGGGACCGCCCACTCTTTGGACATCCGTCAAATAGCTGGGGCGAGGGAGGGGGATGAAACGCATTCTGCTGGGCGTCCTGTCCCAACTACCCAGCTTACCGAGCGACAGGCCCACGTGGTCTTCCCTCCACTTCACACACGATAACTTGTAGGAACAAAACAAATACTGCAATACATATTGGATTGCATATGACATGATGTATATACAATCATAAGCCCGGTATACTGCCTATCATACACCCCGCATCCTGCCTATCATACACCCCGTATACTGCCTATCATACACCCCGTATACTGACTATCATACACCCCGCACCCTGCCTATCATACACCCCGCATACTGCCTATCATACACCCCGTATACTGCCTATCATACACCCCGCATACTGCCTATCATACACCCCGCATACTGCCTATCATACACCCCGTATACTGCCTATCATACACCCCGCATCCTGCCTATCATACACCCCGTATACTGCCTATCATACACCCTGCATCCTGCCTATCATACACCCCGTATACTGCCTATCATACACCCCGCATCCTGCCTATCATACATCCAGCATCCTGCCTATCATACACCCCGTATACTGCCTATCATACACCCCGCATCCTGCCTATCATACATCCCGCATCCTGCCTATCATACACCCCGTATACTGCCTATCATACACCCCGCATCCTGCCCATCATACATCCCGCATCCTGCCTATCATACACCCCGTATACTGCCTATCATACACCCCGAATCCTGCCTATCATACATCCCGCATCCTGCCTATCATACACCCCGTATGCTGCCTATCATACACCCCGCATCCTGCCTATCATACACCCCGCATCCTGCCTATCATACATCCCGCATCCTGCCTATCATACACCCCGCATCCTGCCTATCATACACCCCGTATACTGCCTATCATACACCCCGTATACTGCCTATCATACGCCCGGTATACTGCCTATCATACACCCCGCATTCTGCATATCATACACCCCGTATACTGCCTATCATACACCCCGTATATTGCCTATCATACGCCCGGTATACTGCCTATCATACACCCCGTATACTGCCTATCATACACCCCGTATACTGCCTATCATACACCCGGTATACTGCCTATCATACACCCCGTATACTGCCTATCATACACCCCGTATACTGCCTATCATACACCCCGTATACTGCCTATCATACACCCCGTATATTGCCTATCATACGCCCGGTATACTGCCTATCATACACCCCGTATACTGCCTATCATACACCCCGTATACTGCCTATCATACACCCCGTATACTGCCTATCATACACCCGGTATACTGCCTATCATACACCCCGCATCCTGCCTATCATACACCCCGCATCCTGCCTATCATACACCCCGCATCCTGCCTATCATACACCCCGTATACTGCCTATCATACACCCGGTATACTGCCTATCATACACCCCGCATCCTGCCTATCATACACCCCGCATCCTGCCTATCATACACCCCGCATCCTGCCTATCATACACCCCGCATCCTGCCTATCATACACCCCGCATACTGCCTACCATACACCCCGTATACTGCCTATCATACACCCCGCATCCTGCCTATCATACACCCCGCATCCTGCCTATCATACACCCCGTATACTGCCTATCATACACCCCGTATACTACCTATCATACACCCCGCATCCTGCCTATCATACACCCCGTATACTGCCTATCATACACCCGGTATACTGCCTATCATACACCCCGCATCCTGCCTATCATACACCCCGTATACTGCCTATCATACACCCGGTATACTGCCTATCATACACCCCGCATCCTGCCTATCATACACCCCGTATACTGCCTATCATACACCCCGCATCCTGCCTATCATACACCCCGCATCCTGCCTATCATACACCCCGCATCCTGCCTATCATACACCCCGTATACTGCCTATCATACACCCCGTATACTGCCTATCATACACCCCGCATCCTGCCTATCATACACCCCGCATCCTGCCTATCATACACCCCGTATACTGCCTATCATACACCCGGTATACTGGCTATCATACACCCCACATCCTGCCTATCATACACCCCGTATACTGCCTATCATACACCCCGTATACTGCCTATCATACACCCCGCATCCTGCCTATCATACACCCCGCATCCTGCCTATCATACACCCCGTATACTGCCTATCATACACCCGGTATACTGCCTATTATACACCCCACATCCTGTCTATCATACACCCGGTATACTGCCTATCATACACCCCGTATACTGCCTATCATACACCTCGCATCCTGCCTATCATACACCCCGTATACTGCCTATCATACACCCCGCATCCTGCCTATCATACACCCCGTATACTGCCTATCATACACCCCGCATCCTGCCTATCATACACCCCGTATACTGCCTATCATACACCCCGTATACTGCCTATCATACACCCCGTATACTGCCTATCATACACCCCGCATCCTGCCTATCATACACCCCGCATACTGCCTACCATACACCCCATATACTGCCTATCATACACCCCGTATACTGCCTATCATACACCCCGCATCCTGCCTATCATACACCCCGCATCCTGCCTATCATACACCCCGTATACTGCCTATCATACACCCGGTATACTGCCTATCATACGCCCCGCATCCTGCCTATCATACACCCCGTATACTGCCTATCATACACCCCGTATACTGCCTATCATACACCCCGTATACTACCTATCATACACCCCGTATACTGCCTATCATACACCTCGTATACTGCCTATCATACACACCCCCCATCCTGCCTATCATACACCCCGCATACTGCCTATCATACACCCCGCATACTGCCTATCATACACCCCATATACTGCCTATCATACACCCCGTATACTGCCTATCATACACCCCGCATCCTGCCTATCATACACCCCGCATCCTGCCTATAATACACCCCGTATACTGCCTATGATACACCCCGTATACTGCCTAGCATACCTATCATATGATATACTGCCTATCATACACCCCGTATACTGTCTATCATACACCCCGCATACTGCCAATCATACACCCCGTATACTGCCTATCATACTCCCCGTATACTGCCTATCATACACCCCGTATACTGCCTATCATACACCCTGTATGCTGCCTATCATACACCCCGTATACTGCCTATCATACACCCCGCATCCTGCCTATTATACACCCCGTATACTACCTATCATACACCCCGTATACTGCCTATCATACACCCCGTATACTGCCTATCATATACCCCGCATCCTGCCTATCATACACCCCGCATCCTGCCTATCATACACCCCACATACTGCCTATCATACACCCCGTATACTGCCTATCATACACCCCGTATACTGCCTATCATACACCCCGTATACTGCCTATCATACACCCTGTATACTGCCTATCATACACCCCGTATACTGCCTATCATACACCCCGCATCCTGCCTATCATACACCCCGTATACTACCTATCATACACCCCGTATACTGCCTATCATACACCCCGTATACTGCCTATCATATACCCCGCATCCTGCCTATCATACACCCCGCATCCTGCCTATCATACACCCCGCATCCTGCCTATCATACACCCCGTATACTGCCTATCATACACCCCGTATACTGCATATCATACACCCCGCATCCTGCCTATCATACACCCCGTATACTACCTATCATACACCCCGTATACTGCCTATCATACACCCCGTATACTGCCTATCATATACCCCGCATCCTGCCTATCATACACCCCGCATCCTGCCTATCATACACCCCGCATCCTGCCTATCATACACCCCGTATACTGCCTATCATACACCCCGCATCCTGCCTATCATACACCCCGCATACTGCCTATCATACACCCCGTATAAAGCCTACCAACTGGTGTTGCTGGTATGTAACAGGTGAAAGAACATCGCTTGTCTCAGGCGAATGGGAAAACGGTACTTTTCATGACGTGTTTTTACAGGGAACGATGGTCATCTCAGAGAGCCATGCTATATGTATAGGTTGCTCGCCGCAAATAAGGTCGAATTTTATATCAACTCTCACTGAATCAGGTAAATAAATAATAGCTACGTTTGCCAACGTGCTTCTCCACAAGAAGAATATAGATTTGGTTTACTTTGCGCTTGTGACGTATTGAATCAAGTAACGTCCAGTCGATTCTCTACTGTTATTCAATTTTGCACTGATATATTATAAACGACGACCTGACGGACAAATCCCAGTGTTAACGCAAAAATACGGTTCAGACTGCAGTTGTAGTGACACTAATTTTGGAGTGACACTGAATTACAGTGACACTGAATTACAGTGACACTGAATTACAGTGACACTGAATTACAGTGACACTGAATTACAGTGACACACTGAATTACAGTGACACACTGAATTACAGTGACACACTGAATTACAGTGACACACTGAATTACAGTGACACACTGAATTACAGTGACACTGAATTACAGTGACACTGAATTACAGTGACACCGTTAAGTGCACGCTGTCCTATTGTTTTGTGCCACGCTGTGTACGGCAGCGCTGTTTTCCGGAGTTCCAGCCGCGGCTTACACATGGTGAACACGTGCCGGCAGCCGGTCTGCAGTTCTGAACGGTCCACACCGGCCCAACACTAGTGGGCTGCTCACCATAGCGCTGCCGCATGTCGTGCCAGAAGGTCACCTGTCTGGCACGGGTACCTACTTCAGTGACACGCCGCCGAGCAGGCTGTTAAGCTGTACTCGCTGCCGCATGTCGTGCCAGAAGGCCACCTGTCTGGCACGGGTACCTACTTCAGTGACACGCCGCCGAGCAGGCTGTTAAGCTGTACTCGCTGCCGCATGTCGTGCCAGAAGGCCACCTGTCTGGGTACGGGTACCTACTTCAGTGACACGCCGATCAGGCTGTTAAGCTGTGCTCGCTGCCGCATGTCGTGCCAGAAGGCCACCTGTCTGGCACGGGTACCTACTTCAGTGACACGCCGATCAGGCTGTTAAGCTGTACTCGCTGCCGCATGTCGTGCCAGAAGGTCACCTGTCTGGGCACGGGTACCTACTTCAGTGACACGCCGCCGATCAGGCTGTGAAGCTGTACTCGCTGCCGCATGTCGTGCCAGAAGGCCACCTGTCTGGCACGGGTACCTACTTCAGTGACACGCCGCCGATCAGGCTGTGAAGCTGTACTCGCTGCCGCATGTCGTGCCAGAAGGCCACCTGTCTGGCACGGGTACCTACTTCAGTGACACGCCGCCGAGCAGGCTGTTAAGCTGTACTCGCTGCAGCATGTCGTGCCAGAAGGCCACCTGTCTGGCACGGGTACCTACTTCAGTGACACGCCGGTCAGGCTGTTAAGCTGTACTCGCTGCCGCATGTCGTGCCAGAAGGCCACCTGTCTGGGCACGGGTACCTACTTCAGTGACACGCCGGTCAGGCTGTGAAGCTGTACTCGCTGCCGCATGTCGTGCCAGAAGGCCACCTGTCTGGCACGGGTACCTACTTCAGTGACACGCCGCCGAGCAGGCTGTTAAGCTGTACTCGCTGCCGCATGTCGTGCCAGAAGGCCACCTGTCTGGCACGGGTACCTACTTCAGTGACACGCCGATCAGGCTGTTAAGCTGTACTCGCTGCCGCATGTCGTGCCAGAAGGCCACCTGTCTGGCACGGGTACCTACTTCAGTGACACGCCGATCAGGCTGTTAAGCTGTACTCGCTGCCGCATGTCGTGCCAGAAGGCCACCTGTCTGGCACGGGTACCTACTTCAGTGACACGCCGATCAGGCTGTTAAGCTGTACTCGCTGCCGCATGTCGTGCCAGAAGGCCACCTGTCTGGCACGGGTACCTACTTCAGTGACACGCCGCCGAGCAGGCTGTTAAGCTGTGCTCGCTGCAGCTTGTAAAGCGGACACTGTAGTGGAGTTAAGAGTCATAAGTGACTGTAAGAGCCTCTCAAAGAAATGAAAACGTGTAATCCTCTGGGTGCATGCATACAGTGTACTACTAAAAATGGAATTGAGCAAGGCATGATTTGGTGTTTGCGGAAGCATTTAGTTGGATTATGTTAATTATGAAGCAACACCAATGTTATGTCAACTGAAAAGTGGAACGTGGCCACAATACCTTAGACTATAACTATTTGCTGTTACATGAATAATTGGATGCCTTGCAGAATGCTAGCTGGCATACTGAAATATATGTTGAAAAGGTATATTCGGGAAATGCTATGAAAAGATCAATTAAAATGTATTTACCTCCAAGTTAAATGTATGACATTAACAAGTTCGGATCGCAAATAATTCCATTAGTTTTCTTCGAGCCGATCTGATTCGGTCAGCACGTGATTCGGTCGGGACCTAAATATTGTACCGCCAATGATTTGTACATACTGATTCAAAACGAAAGTGATATTAGCCATAGAACAGGCCGACCTATAAGATACGTTGCAATACATTTTTTTCTGGTAAATTGGTCAGCAACCTCGTACGTATTTAATGTAATTCGTTTCAAGACCAATTTTCCATAACATAATCCAGTTTACATTCACGTAGCTGCATCAATCAATGATTTAATTGGAGCGATGTGACTGATTTCGGAGTCTGTTTCAGAATGTGACGTCAGACGTGTATTGTCATCATGCTGAATGTGATGGTTGAAAGCCTCGGCACATCTCAATCAACAGTTTGCCCGAACATCACACTGGAATAATCCGTCGCTGAACAGGTATACAGACGGCTTACATTTAGTGCTGGCGGAATGGGGTGGTAGTTCGTGAGTCTGCTTCTCGCAGAGCCGCCAGCGAGCGAGGCGTGGTGTTAACCCCGCCAGCAGAGCCACCAGCGAGGCGTGATGTTAACCCCGCCATCAGAGCCGCCAGCGAGGCGTGATGTTAACCCCACCATCAGAGCCGCCAGCGAGGCGTGATGTTAACCCCACCAGCAGAGCCGCCAACGAGGCCTGGTGTTAACCCCGCCAGTAGAGCCGCCAGCGAGGCGTGATGTTAACCCCGCCAGCAGAGCCGCCAGCGAGGCGCGTTGTTAACTCCGCCATCAGAGCCGCCAGTGAGGCGTGATGTTAACCCCATCATCAGAGCCGCCAGCGAGGCGTGATGTTAACCCCGCCATCAGAGCCGCCAGTGAGGCGTGATGTTAACCCCATCATCAGAGCCGCCAGCGAGGCGTGATGTTAACCCCATCATCAGAGCCGCCAGTGAGGCGTGGTGTGAGACAGCCCATGCTACACCACATCTAGATAGAAGTCGAATCAATTCATTACCTCTCTTACCTTGAATACCGATCGGCAAAGGAAGTTTTCTTTTACTGGCAGCAGTCTGCGAATGGAACGTGCGGAGTATGAATTATGCATAGTTTAATCGCGACCTTTTGTCTGAAGTGTGGCGAATGTCACGAATGTCCATGTAGTGCAATGCATATAGTTATCCTCGGCCACAGGCAGAAACGGCCTCCCTCTGTATCAAGATATAAAGGGAAACGACAACAATGCAATTAGAAAGAAGAACATGTGTTGCACTAAAACGAGTTCCGAACTCAGAAATCCGTGACTGTCCCATTCGACACCACAACTGGATTAACTCACTAACTCACTTGGCCATTTCTGAGAGCTGCAGTTTGCCGTCCTTGTTGGCATCGAACACCTGCAGCTGTAATAAACAGACGCCGAGTCAGAGACACCGCAGCTGTAATAAACAGACGCCGAGTCAGAGACACCGCAGCTGTAATAAACAGACGCCGAGTCAGACACACCGCAGCTGTAATAAACAGACGCCGAGTCAGAGACACCGCAGCTGTAATAAACAGACGCCGAGTCAGACACACCGCAGCTGTAATAAACAGACGCCGAGTCAGAGACCTGCAGCTGTAATAAACAGACGCCGAGTCAGACACCTGCAGCTGTAATAAACAGACGCCGAGTCAGAGACACCGCAGCTGTAATAAACAGACGCCGAGTCAGAGACACCTGCAGCTGTAATAAACAGACGCCGAGTCAGAGACACCGCAGCTGTAATAAACAGACGCCGAGTCAGAGACACCGCAGCTGTAATAAACAGACGCCGAGTCAGAGACACCGCAGCTGTAATAAACAGACGCCGAGTCAGACACACCGCAGCTGTAATAAACAGACGCCGAGTCAGAGACACCGCAGCTGTAATAAACAGACGCCGAGTCAGACACACCGCAGCTGTAATAAACAGACGCCGAGTCAGAGACCTGCAGCTGTAATAAACAGACGCCGAGTCAGACACCTGCAGCTGTAATAAACAGACGCCGAGTCAGAGACACCGCAGCTGTAATAAACAGACGCCGAGTCAGAGACACCTGCAGCTGTAATAAACAGACGCCGAGTCAGAGACACCGCAGCTGTAATAAACAGACGCCGAGTCAGAGACACCGCAGCTGTAATAAACAGACGCCGAGTCAGAGACACCGCAGCTGTAATAAACAGACGCCGAGTCAGACACACCGCAGCTGTAATAAACAGACGCCGAGTCAGAGACACCGCAGCTGTAATAAACAGACGCCGAGTCAGAGACACCGCAGCTGTAATAAACAGACGCCGAGTCAGAGACACCACAGCTGTAATAAACAGACGCCGAGTCAGAGACACCGCAGCTGTAATAAACAGACGCCGAGTCAGAGACACCGCAGCTGTAATAAACAGACGCCGAGTCAGAGACACCACAGCTGTAATAAACAGACGCCGAGTCAGAGACACCGCAGCTGTAATAAACAGACGCCGAGTCAGAGACACCACAGCTGTAATAAACAGACGCCGAGTCAGAGACACCGCAGCTGTAATAAACAGACGCCGAGTCAGAGACACCGCAGCTGTAATAAACAGACGCCGAGTCAGAGACACCACAGCTGTAATAAACAGACGCCGAGTCAGAGACACCGCAGCTGTAATAAACAGACGCCGAGTCAGAGACACCGCAGCTGTAATAAACAGACGCCGAGTCAGAGACACCGCAGCTGTAATAAACAGACGCCGAGTCAGACACACCGCAGCTGTAATAAACAGACGCCGAGTCAGACACACCGCAGCTGTAATAAACAGACGCCGAGTCAGACACACCGCAGCTGTAATAAACAGACGCCGAGTCAGAGACACCGCAGCTGTAATAAACAGACGCCGAGTCAGAGACACCGCAGCTGTAATAAACAGACGCCGAGTCAGAGACACCTGCAGCTGTAATAAACAGACGCCGAGTCAGACACACCGCAGCTGTAATAAACAGACGCCGAGTCAGAGACACCGCAGCTGTAATAAACAGACGCCGAGTCAGAGACACCGCAGCTGTAATAAACAGACGCCGAGTCAGACACACCGCAGCTGTAATAAACAGACGCCGAGTCAGAGACACCGCAGCTGTAATAAACAGACGCCGAGTCAGAGACACCGCAGCTGTAATAAACAGACGCCGAGTCAGAGACACCGCAGCTGTAATAAACAGACGCCGAGTCAGACACACCGCAGCTGTAATAAACAGACGCCGAGTCAGAGACACCGCAGCTGCAATAAACAGACGCCGAGTCAGAGACACCGCAGCTGTAATAAACAGACGCCGAGTCAGAGACACCGCAGCTGTAATAAACAGACGCCGAGTCAGAGACACCGCAGCTGTAATAAACAGACGCCGAGTCAGAGACACCGCAGCTGTAATAAACAGACGCCGAGTCAGACACACCGCAGCTGTAATAAACAGACGCCGAGTCAGAGACACCGCAGCTGTAATAAACAGACGCCGAGTCAGAGACACCGCAGCTGTAATAAACAGACGCCGAGTCAGAGACACCACAGCTGTTATAAACAGACGCCGAGTCAGAGACACCGCAGCTGTAATAAACAGACGCCGAGTCAGACACACCGCAGCTGTAATAAACAGACGCCGAGTCAGAGACACCGCAGCTGTAATAAACAGACGCCGAGTCAGACACACCGCAGCTGTAATAAACAGACGCCGAGTCAGAGACACCGCAGCTGTAATAAACAGACGCCGAGTCAGAGACACCGCAGCTGTAATAAACAGACGCCGAGTCAGAGACACCGCAGCTGTAATAAACAGACGCCGAGTCAGAGACACCACAGCTGTAATAAACAGACGCCGAGTCAGACACACCGCAGCTGTAATAAACAGACGCCGAGTCAGGCACACCGCAGCTGTAATAAACAGACGCCGAGTCAGACACCTGCAGCTGTAATAAACAGACGCCGAGTCAGACACACCGCAGCTGTAATAAACAGACGCCGAGTCAGAGACACCGCAGCTGTAATAAACAGACGCCGAGTCAGAGACACCGCAGCTGTAATAAACAGACGCCGAGTCAGAGACACCGCAGCTGTAATAAACAGACGCCGAGTCAGAGACACCGCAGCTGTAATAAACAGACGCCGAGTCAGAGACACCGCAGCTGTAATAAACAGACGCCGAGTCAGAGACACCGCAGCTGTAATAAACAGACGCCGAGTCAGACACCTGCAGCTGTAATAAACAGACGCCGAGTCAGACACCGCAGCTGTAATAAACAGACGCCGAGTCAGAGACACCGCAGCTGTAATAAACAGACGCCGAGTCAGACACACCGCAGCTGTAATAAACAGACGCCGAGTCAGACACACCGCAGCTGTAATAAACAGACGCCGAGTCAGAGACACCGCAGCTGTAATAAACAGACGCCGAGTCAGAGACACCGCAGCTGTAATAAACAGACGCCGAGTCAGAGACACCGCAGCTGTAATAAACAGACGCCGAGTCAGACACACCGCAGCTGTAATAAACAGACGCCGAGTCAGACACACCGCAGCTGTAATAAACAGACGCCGAGTCAGAGACACCGCAGCTGTAATAAACAGACGCCGAGTCAGAGACACCGCAGCTGTAATAAACAGACGCCGAGTCAGAGACACCGCAGCTGTAATAAACAGACGCCGAGTCAGAGACACCGCAGCTGTAATAAACAGACGCCGAGTCAGAGACCTGCAGCTGTAATAAACAGACGCCGAGTCAGAGCACTAAGAAACGCGAGAGACTCGGAGAGAGTTCTCAGAGACCACCCAGGTGTCGGTCTTGTCTCTACAGAGGACCATACAGGCGTCGGTCTCGTCTCTACATAGAGCCGAGACCGACGACATGTTTGGAGAAGATTTCACCGGACAATATGGTCTCAGGTTCTCATAGTCAAGCCAAATGATCTCCCCTGCGCGTATACGCACACACAGTTACGCGAATAAAAGTCGCGGCGCCGGCCGGGATTGAACCGGCAACCATTCACACGATAAGCGAGCACTCCAATGAGCTCCGGTGGCTTGTACCAAAGTAGGCGAGAAGACGGTACCAATCAAGGTAAATTATGGGTGAGGTTGATACTTACCGACTTGCCGTGTATACATATTGTTTGGTTAAAGGGACTGTCCCACCTGTTCGAAAGTTGTCGAATCACACTTAATCGTATGTCTACATGTCAGGCGAGGTCAGCTGAACATGTTCGTGAACTTTTTTCCGAAAAAATTGTTTATCTTGGAAGATATTTAACTTTTAGTTTTAAGCAGAAAGTTGGATTGGTGACGTCATTTTTTTAATAACTGGGAAATCCTTTGTGCTGCCAAATGTATGGCACAATTTTTGGTCGACATCTATTGCGCAGAAAAAGCGAACCATCCGGTGTCTAGATTGGCTAGCACTGTCAGTTGGAGTTGTTGCAGCAGTTTGCCGCCAGGGACCGCTAATAAGTCAGGGTGTTATGACGTCGCAAGCAAATTGTACCACTAAATATTGATTGATTGATTGATTTATAAATAAATAAATAAATATTTTGCGTTAAATATTTAACTGGTACCATTTGCTTGCGACGTCATAATACCCTGGCTCACTAGCGGTCCCTGGCGGCCAACTGCTGCATCAACTCCAGCTGATAGTGCTAGCTTCTAGATTGCGAACCAACCGGGGATTGAGAAATGAAAGACGAAAATATTCCAAGGCTGACCTTAAAACAAGTCGGCTATCATTACCAGTTGGGAAAAGAGAGACGACGCTGTCGGTTTAGAGGCCCTATTCAAATACACATGGCCCTTATTTTTTACAGATGTCAAAATCAAACTCGAGTATCTTTTTGATTAGATCATTGTGGTTGTTTTAACTGCTACCATACTTAATTTCAATGCCCAGCCATCAAAATGGCCATCTCAACTCAAATATAATGTTAAGGTGGGATAGTCCATTCAACAAATGATGGTATGAAAGTAATATTTACAAATCAAAACAATCGAAAAAAGAAAAGTTATTAGGTATTTATGTTAATACAACTCGGTTCCGTCGTTACGATTACAGCGCCACCTGCCAATGCCATGGTGACGACATCTTCATGGAATTAATTCAATTTCAGGAGACCATTTACTGTTTTCAGGAGACCACTCACTGTTCTCAACAGCTGACGGCAAAAACATACCACGAGTTCGATTCGAGACAGACTTTTCTTATTCGTTGACTACCTGACCATGTTTCTCAGGGAAGAGTATTCAGCAAAAGTCCTAAAGAGTGTTTCTGAGTGAGGGGCACCCGATTCACGGCATCAGCTACTGTATTATTCTAACAATGATATGCTTTGCTTCCACCACATCCAAGGCATGGCAGAATGGCACAGTTCGCTGATAAAGTAAAACATGAGAGTCGATAGCATGAGATACAGGCGCCTATTAATTACCAGCCTGTAACAAAGCTTAGTGTCGATCGATTGCAATTGTTGCCGATATGTGTGTCGGCCTGAACAGAGAACATATACGGATATTACACATTTTTTTTAATCGATTCCTTTCTAAAAAAAATATGTCGACTTTGATTTTTACTTGTGTTAATGCCCCCCCCCCCCCACACACACACACACACACATACATTGTCATAATGCAGTGCAAACAATTACTGTAATATGATACCTGATTTCCAACAACTGATTGCAAATAACTGATTCAAATAGAAGCACGAAGCAGAAGCCAAAACCTAACTGTTACTATGATCCTTCCACACCGCAAGTACAGCGCGCGTGTACTGTATGTATCAGTATGTGTGCCCATTGTCCATATATACGCGTATCTTTTCTCCCCCAAATTCGCACGGGACAGGCCCCGGTAGCCGCCAAAACCCCCAACATTCGCACGAGACAGGCCCCGGTAGCCGCCAAAACCCCCGACATTCGCACGAGACAGGCCCCGGTAGCCGCCCAAAACACCCAACATTCGCACGAGACAGGCCCCGGTAACCGCCCAAACACGTCCAGAGATGGCGCTCTCTTCGACACGGCGCCCCGTGTATCGACCCAGGTCGGCCAGCATCGCGAGGCACCCTCCCCGCCGCGCCGTCGGCGACAGAGGCGGCACAATTACCCAGTTTGTCGATGTAACGGCGGCGGCGGCGGCGGCGACGGCGTCCGGAAAGGCGGCGACAGTACTATGTGCCCCCTCCTCCCCCCCCCCCCCCTCCCGGCCGGGGCGGGGCCAGCGTGGTGTCGGACTGCCCGGTGGCGTTTCTGGAGCGCTTCTGCTGATGATTACTAAAGCCGAATCTTATTTACACTCGGAGCTGATTGTTTTCACAGAGAAAGAGGTTTCAGTAATTACGAGCGAGCGCGAAGCGCTCGCTCGTCCTTCCGTGGTATATGGAAAAATCTGAATATGAGCGGCCCGGCCCGGCCCGGCCCGGCCCGGCCCGACTCGGCCCGACAGGGCCGTGGCGACGCTTTTGAGAAGCTAATATCTCAGCAACCGCACGTCCAATGGACAAGCGGGTTTCTTTGCTGAGTAGCCCCATCCAACCTACCCTGTTTGAGACCAGTGCCGACTCATGTGGGTGATTACCACTGCGCGTGGCGCGTGCTGCGTGAGCCGTGATGGGTGTTGAAAAGTGTGTTCTCGTAAAAAACTACGCAACGGCTGGGCAGATTGTGTTCAAATTTGGTGTGTGGCTAGGGATCTCTCAGCCGCCTCTTTTCCACAAGTCAGGGGTGGGGGTGCCTCTGCCCGTGCGCACGTGCGCACCTTTTTTGTGGGTCTCAGAAACTACTGCCCGATCGAGTTGAAATTCACCATACATTTCGTTCGCGCTCGCTCGTTCATCGCCAACTACGGCGCCCTACTAGTTATCTCCCGAAATGACAATGGGTCGACGGACGTTCACATATTAGCGGATCA
>JAXIVJ010017818.1:0-25053 GCA_036785665.1 Chirona hameri | reverse complement strand
GGTTTGTAGCCGTTGCCATTTGCTATCTTTTAGCGTTTTTCGATTGCATTTTTCTTCAAATGTAGCATTTGTACGGCCTGGCAAAGTTTAGCTGATTTTGGTGTAAAACTCGTGTGTAGTGACGTCACCAAATTCGCTATAACTCGAGAGAAAAAATCGACGAAATTTCTTCGTTTTTGTACACAAGACGTAAAATTATCTAGAAGAAGGTACCCGAAGTTTCAGGTTGATAGAGATATTAGTTTTTTTTTAGCTATTGCGAAAATTCATCAGCGAAAATTCATCAGTTAAACGCCCCAGTCAATGGCGGGTTTCCCACCAGTCAATGGCGGGTTAAGCGATCTGAGAGTTTGAACAGAAATTACATTAGCGTAAGGTGATTGGGGCACGGAGCACAGCTGAGTCCTGTGTCAACAGCATCACCAGGGAGCAGAGTGACACGCCGCCGCGGTTGTGAACAGGACCGCCACAGCTCACTGCCGCTCAGCCGAGGAGGGAGACGTCACCACTGCCGGGAGCAGGCAGTAGTGACGTCAGACAGGACTGAACAGGACCTCCACAGCTCACTGCCGCTCAGCCGAGGAGGGAGACGTCACCACTGCCGGGAGCAGGCAGTGGTGACGTCAGACGGGGCTGAACAGGACCGCCACAGTTCACTGCCGCTCAGCCGAGGAGGGAGACGTCACCACTGCCGGGAGCAGGCAGTGGTGACGTCAGACGGGGCTGAACAGGACCGCCACAGCTCACTGCCGCTCAGCCGAGGAGGGAGACGTCACCACTGCCGGGAGCAGGCAGTGGTGACGTCACACGGGGCTGAACAGGACCGCCACAGCTCACTACCGCTCAGCCGAGGAGGGAGACGTCACCACTGCCGGGAGCAGGCAGTGGTGACGTCATACGGGGCTGAACAGGACCGCCACAGCTCACTGCCGCTCAGCCGAGGAGGGAGACGTCACCACTGCCGGGAGCAGGCAGTGGTGACGTCACACGGGGCTGAACAGGACCGCCACAGCTCACTGCCGCTCAGCCGAGGAGGGAGACGTCACCACTGCCGGGAGCAGGCAGTGGTGACGTCACACGGGGCTGAACAGGGCCGCCACAGCTCACTGCCGCTCAGCCGAGGAGGGAGACGTCACCACTGCCGGGAGCAGGCAGTGGTGACGTCAGACGGGGCTAAACAGGACCGCCACAGCTCACTGCCGCTCAGCCGAGAAGGGAGACGTCACCACTGCCGGGAGCAGGCAGTGGTGACGTCAGACGGAGCTGAACAGGACCGCCATAGCTCACTGCCGCTCAGCCGAGGAGAGAGACGTCACCACTGCCGGGAGCAGGCAGTGGTGACGTCAGACGGGGCTGAACAGGGCCGCAACAGCTCACTATACGGCTCAGCAAAAGAGGGAGACGTCACCACTGCCGGAGCAGGTAGTGGTGATGACGTCAGACGGGGCTGAACAGGGCCGCCACAGCTCAGCAGAGGAGGGAGACGTCACCACTGCCGGGAGTAGGTAGTGGTGACGTCACCACTGCCGGGAGCAGGCCGCTGGCTGGTTGCCGCCGTCCGCCGGGGGTGTTGTCGAAGAAAACAGGCCAGAATCCCATATGCCATTCCCCTGTCGCCTGTCGTCCTGAACTGGCTCCCATCACAGTCACCGACTGGCTGACATTGGCAAATACGAATGTTCAAGAGGCTGGGTGTGAAAATACTAATGTCCTATGAGTTTCATGCATCGAACAGCTACAACTACAACTCATACTTGCAGTTAAACTCAGCAGCGAAAACTGAAGTGCTCAAAAAGTGCAGAAACATAGCAGACTAGAAAACATGCCAGGTAGTCACGCAATCTACACAACGCTCTGTAAAAACAAACAGTCAAGATATTTCAATTTTTAGTAAATGAGAACTTATGCGAAATTGTTAAATGTAAATAATCAGATCTATAAATTCTTTAAAAAACTATAAATTCTAGAATTTCTTAAGTAAAATATGAAATATAAAACATAAAATTAGATTAAGATATACATTTGGGAAAATAAACATACTCGATGCAGAAAAGAAAACTTGATTGTTTTAAGTATATTCTTCAAATATGTGTACAAGGGTTGTATAGACGTAATTGCATTTCAATGTTGATTACAAATATAATATTGGGTTTGAGTGCATCAACATTGGAAACTGAATGAATCGTAGATTCGATATCTTGACCAGGGCTGCGGAGTCGAAGTTGAAGTCGGAGTCGGAGTCGGTCGGAGTCGGCTTTTTTGGCTGGAGTCGGAGTCGGAGTCGGAGTTGCTAAAATCTTACTGACTCAGACTCCGGCCCGGAGTCGGAGTCGACTTGTTGGGGATTACTTTGGTCGGTAGAATAGTCGTCGGCCTAGGGACATTAACTTTACACCCCTTGCGATAGAAAATGAGTGGAAAATGAAACCTATAGTTTACTCATCTAGCGGTAGCTTGTCGCCTGATGAAGATAGGGTAATAATTTTAACGTCATCGGATGATGATTGGGGTTTTGAGCGCACATAGTCCCATGGTCACACGGCGCCCATGTTAACGTCATCGTGCTTGTTTCGTCAAAGAGATTCAAATCATACCATGGTAACCAGGTTACCTAAGTCAAATTCAAAATTGACCTCAGGTCAAGGTAATTTAATTAAGGCCATGTGGTGAAGCAGGTATGTCGTGCTGCACAATGTCGTGCACTGTCGTGCACACATCTCCACGAGACATACACAGTGGTGCCGGTCTCAAGTTCTTATCTTCATTTTATGCTATCAAGAGTTATTGGCAAAGAAGTGCTGGTCACTTCAGATGACCTCACTCGATCTTGTATGAATCACTACGCAATAATTGTACTTGAGTCATCAAGAATGAACTATAATAGCATAATCTTAAAATAATTATTATGATCTAATGCGTATTCTGTGATACGAAAACACTTGTATATTTTTCGTTGTCTTATAATGGGAAGGTCACGAAACTGACCTGACCTTAGGTCGCTGTTGTGTATGTATATCAGGTGTTTATTTAGTATCCACGAGTTAGTGAAACGATTCTTCTCTATTCAACTCCAACTCTATGACCTTGCACACGACGCTATCATCTCTATCCAAATGGTACTTCCTTCAATGCGTAACCTTGACCGTGGTCGAACGTGTATCATATAGTTCTTGTTATCCATCTGTAAATACAGCACCTGAAGACATTCAATTGGTATCTGGGTACGCTGCGAAGAACGGAGGATAGAACAATTGGCGACGAATACTGAGATTTTGTTTTAAAGTGAGAAAATACTAGTTGAAAGGTGAGAGACCAAAGTGGCGCATCATGGCTCAAGCCAATATACCTTTTGTGACTACATACAAGAGGGGGGATGATTTTGATCGGTGGATTCGAGGCCTTGATTAATATTTTTCTGCTAGTAAAATCAATAATGCTGATCAGAAAAAAGCCACTCTCCTCCATGTTCTTGGAATGGAGATTCAAGATGTTTTTGAAACTCTCAAATCTGTGGAGGGTGAAGGCGCAACTGATGCCTACAAGGATGCATGTCTGAGGCTGCGTAAGTATTACCAGCCAAAGACTAACAGTGTTTGAGCGCTATGTGTTCCATGAAATAAAACAAGAACAGGAGTCTGTGGGGCAGTTTATCTA
Source organism: Chirona hameri (assembly GCA_036785665.1). Lineage (NCBI taxonomy): Eukaryota > Metazoa > Arthropoda > Thecostraca > Balanomorpha > Balanidae > Chirona > Chirona hameri. Next base: position 21,399 of record JAXIVJ010017818.1, on the reverse strand, counting down.
CAGGCTGCGGGTTGAGTCAGCCAAGTGTTGGTTTGCCAGCTCGGAAGTAGAAAGTCATGTCTGTGACCGAGCTGTGTCAGGATGCCGAGAAATGGAGCTAAAACAGAAGCTGCTCTCAAGATCTGAGCTGGAGCTGACTGTAGACTTGGTGGTGCACATGGCCAGTAGTTTTGAGCTTTGTAGAGCCCAAGCCAGAGCCATGTTTGGTGCCCATGCTGGGGCGGATTACGTAAACCTGGTGAGACAAGGCTAGCCAGCTGAAGCCCAACCAAGATGGCACAAGCAGCATGGTGGAACTCAACAGCAGGGCGGAACACAGCAGCTTGGCGGTGGGGCAAGACCGAAGTCGGGATCAGGCTGCTACAGGTGCGGAAAACCTGGACATTATGCTAGAGACTGCTACATCAAGAACACAGCCAAGTGTAACAAATGTGGAAAGTCAGGGCCCCTAGCCCAAATGTGCCACACTGGTGGTTCATCAGGTCCAGGATACGGTAGCAGGGGCAGTTCCGCAAGGGACCATGCATAGCTAACTCACAAATCCGCGACACACGATCCGGGTGTTAACTCCTACCACAGGGGTTAATTTGGAAATGTACTCATGCATGGGGTGTAATTGTTCAGGCTTCGCGATCTACACTCATTGCAGACACCGGCGTGGTGTGTCAGTGCCGACCACCATCGCATTGTGTGTTCGTCACCGCTGCATGGGGTGTCGAGGTGTCGCAATACTCATGCGGGGGTTATCGATTGACGCCTCAGCCGGGCGTATTGCAGGAGTTCGTTTACCACTGGGAGAGGTGTGACGGTCGCCGCTGCTTGAGGTGTCGTGACGCAGACGGCGGCGCGGCGTCAGTTGCGCCGTGGCCTTGGCCGCGGCAGGTTGTGCAGAGTGCGTGCATCGCCCGTTATCAGTATTCAAGTTGCCGTTGAGTTGCGAAAGGCTGTCAATCGTGATGTCGTGATACAAGTTATACGTACCTAATGGTGAGTTGTGAGTGCGTTCTTTCGTGCGCTCTTTTTATCTTAAAAATGGTGTTAGTTGTGAATTTGTGATCGATAAACATTAGGTATGATAGCGTCTATATGTTTCATGCCCTCCCGTCACAACCAATTGTATTGCTTATCCGGTCGGAGCAGCACCGACCAAGCTTCTACAAACATATGAATATACGTAGCTGACTGTTGATCCATAGTAACTATGATTATTTACGAGTATGCCTGATGAAGATGATTTGTGATGTTGATGTTGATACATGGATCTGTTTACAATAATTCACGGTTTTGTTAATACAATGGTTTCGCACGGAAATGTACTAATTTGTAGTTGCTCAGATTGGGAAGGTTGGTGCGAGTGGTCAGAGTCAGGTCAGAGTGCTCAGATTGGCATAAGTCTTGCGAGTTGCGACAGGTTTCTGCGCCCGGCGGCGGCCGCCGCCTGCCATGCGTCTGCGTCACGACACCTCAACTAGCGGTGACCGTTACACCTCTCCCAGTGGTAAACGAACTCCTGCAATACGCCCGGCTGAGGAGTCAATTGACACCCCCGCATGAGTATTGCGACACCTCGACACCCCATGCAGCGGTGACGTTACGCCTCTCCCAATGGTAAACGAACTCCCGCAATACGCCCGGCTGAGGCGTCAATCGACACCCCACGCATGCGTATTGCGACACCTCGACCCCCCCATGCAGCAGCTATCAAGGGTGTTCCGTTAAACCTATACGCCCCATGCAGCGGCGATTACGGTTGTTCCGGTACACCTCCCTGATGAGCAGACTTGTCAATGATTCATATTTGTCATGAGTCGATTCACAGTGATTCGCGGACCATAATGAATGATTCAATCATGATTCAATCACTCAACATTACCATAACGAATGATTAAATCATGATTCAATCACTCAACATTACCATAATGAATGATTCAATCATGATTCAATCACTCAACATTACCATAATGAATGATTTAATCTTGATTCAATCACTCAACATTAAAGGTAAGTGTCGACTCCTTTGTCTAACTTCTTCGATTTTGAATGTGAGACTCTTAAGATTTTATGAGCGTGATAGGGAGGTCATGCTCTACCTGTGTGCCAATTTGCATTCACATCAGAATAGTCTGCTGTTTGACCTTAAACATATGACCTGCTCTAACTCCTTTGATTTCAAATGTGCGACTCTAAGATTTTACCAGAATGATCACTAGGTCGTGATCTATCTGTGTGCTAATTTTGAAGCCAATCCAAATAGTCCGCGAATGTATTTCCGAATGTGAATGTGAATGTGAGCCAATTGGACACGCGTGTTGTTTATTTTGATTATAAAATGATATTTATAATATTTTTATAATTACAAATTCCAAGTTCCAAAAGCATTAATGACTTTACGTTTCACTTTTTTAAGCGAATAGAACATTTATTTTGATTTTGCATTAGGTATTATTTTTTATAAAGCATGATGTGGAATAAAGCAGCGCCGATGCGACAGTGATATTTGGGACATGCGGAGGTCATGCAAATGTTTGTTTATGATTTAGTTTTTGATATGGTATAGCCTAGAAATTAGGAAAAGGTGGATACCTTTTGATAATTTTTCGTGTGAAAAAGGTGTGCGTGTACTGTGTGGTTTATGCACCAAAGTATGAGTTAGTTACCTTTTCTAAGTAGTTAGGTACCTACCCCTAACCCTACCAGTTCCAAGGTATTCACCTAGTTAGGGCTGATTGAACAGTGGCTTTGTGCCCACTGGGGTTGGACACAAAGCCTCGCTTTCTTTACGCATAGATGAATTACAGGCTACAGCTCAGGACACAGAGCTCATATAATTGGCCATTAAGTGCCTGGTTTGTCCACAGGGCACAGATGAATGCTGGGCCGCTGGCATATTTTGTGGACAGTTTATGCTGTTCGACCAAAAAAGAATGATTCTTTGAGCAATGAATGATTCAATCAGCCTATTTTCTCTGTATGAATGATTCAATCAGTGACTCACAACAGGTTTGCGCATGAGGTGAATCGATTCATTAGTCATTCATTTGAAATAAGAATAATTCAATCAAAAGTTGTCGATTCACATTGAATCATTGACAAGTCTGCTGATGAGTGTTAAACAAAACACCTTCCAGGCGACGTATTTTAGGTTGTGTGGGCATCACACGGTCTAGGGGTGTCGACACCCTGTGCGGGTGTTGATTTTGTTTTGTGAGCGTATGTATCATGTGACTGACCATGCTGAATGTGTGAAAGTGCAACCTGTGATGGTGGATGTGCTGATAGATGGGGTGAGGGTGCCTATGCAGGTGGACACTGAGGTAACGTGTTCAGTTATGAGTCGCGTGGCGTACGAGTCTATGTTTCCAATGGTAGGGGATGTAGGCCAGGGGAAACCAAGCTTGTCTGCGTATGGTGGGGCCTCTTTGTCAGTCGTGGGCCAGGTGGACGTGAAGGTTGGATATGGGGGACAGGAGCATGTGCTGCCACTGGTCATTAAGGAAGGCGACCAGGGATGTCCCACTTTAATGGGTAGGGACTGGCTTGCCATGATCAGGCTGAACTGGCAGGAGCTGTTCAGCATCACCAAAGAGTCTCTGAACTCTGTGCTGAAACGGCATGAGGGGGTCGTCAACCCCCAGCCTGATGGATGTAAAACGGAAGTGTCCCTGGTGATAGACCCAAGTGTCCAACCAAAGTTTTACTCAGCTCGACCAGTGCCTCTGGCACTGCGTGCCATAGTAGATGAGGAACTGGACAGGCAGGTGGAGTCAGGAGTGCTGGTGCCTGTGCGAACAGCTCAGTGGGTTGCTCCCACAGTGGCAGTGCTCAAATCTGACTAAACTCTGTCAGGATCTGTGGCAGTTACGACCTAACAGTCAACAAGGCCATCTGCTTGGACCAGTACCCACTGTCACGAGTGGACGAGCTGCTGACAAAGTTGTCAGGAGGGCAGACCTTCTCGATAGTGGACCTAAAGGCAGCCTACCTGCAAGTCCCTATCGATGAGGAGAGCCAGAAGTACACGACCATCAACACCCACAGAGGCTTGAATGCTGCAAAAAGGTTAGTGTATGGGATCTCCTCAGCGCCAGCCCTGTTCCAACGGCTAATGGAGACAACTCTAGCTGGAATCCCTCATGTGGCTGTCTTCCTGGATGACATTTGTATAACAGGAGCCACTGAGGAGGAGCACTTGCAAAATTTGGGAGAGGTGCTCAGGCGTCTGGAGGACGAGGGCATCCAAGTGAACCAGGAAAAGTGCACATGGATGGCAACTGGTGCCACATACCTGGGATACAAAATTGGACAGGCAGGCATTGAACCCAATGCCGAGAAAACGAAGGCAGTGAGGGAGGCTCCAGAGCCAAAGGATGTGACTCAGCTGAAAAGCTATCTGGGACTGTTGTTGTACTACAACAGGTTCCTGGATGGTGAGGCAACAGTGGAAGCGCCGCTGTATGCCTTGCTGAAAAAGGGTGTGCCATGGGTGTGGGGCGAGGCGCAGGCAGAAGCCTTTCAAAGGACAAAAGAGCAGCTGTGCAGTGCACCCTGTCTGGCGCACTATGACGTCACAAAACCATGTATGGTAAGCGCAGATGCTAGCCCATATGGAGTAGGAGCCGTGCTGTCGCAGGTGGACGAGCGGGGAGTGGAAAGACCAGCCTATTTCGCTTCACGCACACTCGTCCGCAGAGCGGAACTACAGTCAGATTGACAGGGAGCGACTGACGATCGTGTTCGCCGTCACAAAGTTCCACAGCTTCATCTATGGCCGGCCAGTGGTGATCAAAACTAACCACAAACCGCTGTTGGGTCTACTCAGCCTGACCAAGCCGCTGCGGACTGTGGTCTCGCCAAGGATCGTGCGATGGAGAGTAACTCTCTTGGCGTACCAGTACCGCTTGGAGTACTCGCCTGCCACAAAACAGGGCAACAGCGACGCACTGAGTCGACTGCCTTTGGGCGGGCAGGAGGAAATAGTGGTGCAGCCAGGTGATGTGCTCCACATGATCGAGACTGTGGACCACATGGGAGCCAAGGCCGCACAAATACGCGAGTGGTCAGCCAAGGACCCTGGCGTGGCAACCGTCATCAGGTACGTCCAGTTTGGATGGCCGGATAAGGTACCTGAGGCGCTGACTGCGTATCATGCGAGACGGGAGGATCTGAGTCTCCAGGATGGCTGTCTGCTGTGGGGCAGCCGGGTGGTCGTGCCTCCTAAAGGACGCCCACTGCTGCTGAAAGTGCTGCACTCTGGTCACCCGGGAGTATGCAGCATGAAGCGACTGGCCCGAAGATACCTCTGGTGGCCAGGACTGGACTCAGAGATCGAAAACCTGGTGTCTAGCTGTGAAAGCTGCCAACAGCACAGGCCGCGGGAGAGAGATGTGCCTATGTCCCCGTGGAGTTTCCCGAGTAGGCCGTGGGAACTGGTCCACATTGATTATGCTGGACCGTTCGAGGGGCGGATGCTGCTCATTATAGTGGACGCTTACTCGAAGCGGATAGACGTCCACATAACGGCATCCACCTCAGCAACCGTTACGATTGACAGGCTGCGGCAGACTTTTGCCACTCACGGGCTGCCGGCTGTCATCGTATCTGACAATGCGACGTCGTTCACGGGCGAGGAGTTCACGACGTTCGTGAACAAAAACGCGATCAGACACATGCTGTCTCCTCCCAGGCACCCAGCCTCAAATGGTCAGGCAGAAGCGGCAGTCAAGGTAGTCAAAGCAGCTCTCTCAAAGGATGAGGAGGAGCCCTTGAGTACGTGTCTCACACGATTCCTTCTAGCGTACCGGGTCAGGCCGCACTCGACAACCGATCGAGCGCCCTCTGAACTGCTGATGGGTCGCGTGCTGTCCACGCACTTAGACCTGCTCAGATCAGACCTCCGGCGAGCGGTACAGGCTAAAAAGGGGGAGTGGAAGGAGGCCAGAGATGCCAAAACCCGAGCGCCACCTGGACGGACTGTGGGAGAGAGGGCCTATGTTAGTGAAGTGGGACAGGATAGGACTGGGATGGGACGCTGGTGTAAGGCAACGGTAGTCGAAGCGGGTGACAGCAGCTGTAAAGTGCGTCTGTCTGATGGTAGAGTGTTCCGTCGTCATTGGGAACATGCACGCCGCGACGATGGCACCGCAGACGAAACTGTCGTGCCGCATGAGACTGTGTCCGAGTGTCCGCGTGTCACAGCGTCGGAGCCGGTTGAAGCGCCATCGGACGAGGCAACAGCCGCTGCGCCGGTGTCAGCCGCCGCAGAGACAGCACTGGCTGACCGAGCTGCTGAACCGGAGGTGGCCCGTCGCTCTTCGCGCCCGCGCGCGGCCGTAAAGCGCCTGGATTTGTAAAGAGTGGAGTAAACGCGATGTGTCAGCGTGTCTACTGTGTATAGGTTGAGTGTTATTTTTAACTGCGTTAAACATGGGGGAGAATTGTTGTGTATGTATATCAGATGTTGATTTAGAAGCCACGAGTTAGCGAAACGATTCTTCTCTATTCAACTCCAACTTTATGACCTTGCACAGGACTCTATCATCTCTATCCAAATGGTACTTCCTTCAATGCGTAACCTTGACCGTGGTCGGACGTGTATCATATAGTTCTTGTTATCCATCTGTAAATACAGCACCTGAAGACATTCAATTGGTATCTGGGTACGCTACGAAGAACGGAGGATAGAACAGTCACTGATATACAAAATCCCAGATAGCATGGTCGTAGTATCTATGGCTTGATTACGTCATGTGATTTTTTAAGTGCTGAGCCAACACTGGCCAGTGGCTGTGACACGACCACAGCCATTGATCTAGCTTGCTTGTGCATTTAATTATTCTTAAAACAAACTTGACTTTGTCAAAGTTGTTTAGATGTCCTTAAAAATCAGAAGAGATGCCAATTTTCGGTCGATTTCAGTCGTTTAGGGGCATGACACGATTACATCCGCCCTTGAGCACCCCAAAATATGGGGGGGGGGGTCCACACCCCTGACTAGTATACTTGGTTGCCGGAGGCGAGGCGGCGGAGAGCGGCGCACTAACTGGGCAGCTGTAAGACAGCGCAGGATCAGGATCAGGGAGCAGCAGCGGTTCCAGCGAAGACGAGCTGGAACGAGCTGGGGCTGAAGCCCAGCTGCTGCGAGCTGGGCCGGCGGCGGCTGGCTGCGCTCGCCGATCGGTGCCCGTTTCGCGGGTTCCGCCGCCTGCAGGCGAGCGCGACTGGGTTGAACGCGCGGCCGGCACGCCACGCCCTTGCTCGGCGAGGGGCGTAGCATTGTTCTCCATACTGTTAAGCAGGGAGTGTCACCTCCATAGCCGCAATGGGTCGGCCATATTGCTGCCAAATCCTACGTGTGACGTCAAAGACTAGTAGATTGTGCAGGGGTGATAAAGAATAGTAGAAATTGGCCCTTTTTGATGAGCAATATTTTTAAATCCTGATTGTTTTACTAGACAATTTTGTTATCAATGGATTTACAAATGTCATTTATATTTGCGCACAACTTGGTGTTTTGGCCTCCAAAGCCTAGTTAATCTATGAAACTGGTCACGTCAAGTAGCGCTTGACGTGACGTCATAACACGGAAAAGGGCATATCGCCAACCTTGACCGCCGCCGCCTCGTGACCTAGTATATAGGGCTATAATAGGTACAGTCTGTCTATACTGTTAAGAATAAAGACAAACGGAAACAATAGATGGCATTGCAGATATTGCTTTCTAGCATGCGGTTGGAGAACGGATATAGGCCGGAGTCGGTTTTGGAGTCGGAGTCGGAGTCGGAATTGCTAAAATTATATCGACTCCGCAGCCCTGATCTTGACGATACCGATAGCTTACATAGCCACTACTCAAAAAGCGATCGTGATAATATTATTTTCAAACATTTCAGAGTAGCTTCAGCAAAGATGTTGCCCTCTGCCAGAATTTCGCAAGCCCGTTTGTGTAATGCAATATTCGTGTAGCTGTAATCAGAGTACAGTCGTAGAATGCAAATAACCGGGAAGTGACAGTCAGTGGCTCAGATGTACCAAACAGACTGTTACCACACGGACAAAACGCGGCCGTTCGAATGCCGTGTCGGCCGCCTTTCTCCCTCATACCAACTACAAGCACCGCAAAGTCGATTTAAACAGAAATGAGACCGCATCGAAATTCCTCGCATTGGACTTTCGGAGTTTGATTGGTCAACAAAGTTGGTTGGGAAAGGGTGGCAGGTTTCGCGAAGACTTCGGCTTTGTTCCTCTTCTAACTGACAGAGATTGCGTAAAACCACACCACAGCTCTGGTTTTCCTTACGAATAAAGGCGTTATCCACGCTCTCCAAAAAAAATGAGGGTAGGACCTATTTTGATTGGAGAGCAGAATTCATAAAAAGCCGAAGCTATTTGCTATTAAGGTTGATTGCTATACAAGCAGAATAATGAGTAAATTAAAACAAACGTCGTTATATCAATCACACACAAAACGTCTTTCTACGAACGTATAGAAGTCAACTTGTAATTACAAGCGAGCGTGAAGCACTCGCTCGCAGGGGCGGATCCAGGGGGTGGCCGCAGCGGTCCCCCCCCCCCCCCCCCCCCGCCAGAAGGGCGCCCCACGGGCTGTCTGTCGCCGGGCGCCTAGCGGCGCCCGGCGATGGACAGCCCGTGAGCACGCAGCGTCCCTATGGACCGCTTGGACGCCCTGTTGAAAGTAACTTACCGAGTATCAGGTCATACAGGTCATGACCTGGTCCTTTTGACCCGAGGCGCCATTCCGACCAGTGACGGCGCCCTTACGGCCAGTTACGGCGCCCTTTCGGCCATTGACGGCGCCCTTCCGGCCAGTGACGGCGCCCTTTCGGTCAGTGACGGTGCCTTTCCTTTGGAAGCCGCCCATAAATTGGCTTGCGGCCACCCCTTCTATAATATCCTGAAACCGCCCTTGCTCGCTCGTCCTTCCGTGGTATATGGGAAAATCTGAATATGAGCGGCCCGGCCCGGCCCGGCCTGTGGCGACGCTTTTGATAAGCTCATATATCTGAAACCGCAAGTCCGATTGACACGCGGGCTTCTTGGCTGAGTACCCTACCCTGTTTGAGACCAGTGTCGACTCACATGGGTGACTACCACTGCGCGTGACACGTGCCGCGTGTGGGGTGTTGAAAAGTGTTTTCTCGCAAAAACTCTGCAACGGCTGGGCCGATTGTGTGCACATCGGCACAGGCCGGGCCGGGCCGGGCCTGTAGTGAGATGTGTGTGGTTAGGGACCCCTCAGCCGCCACTTTCTCACAAAGTCAGGGGTGGGGTGCCTCTGCACGTGCGCACGGGCACACCCCTATTTTATATCTCAGGAACGGCTCAGCCGATTGTGTTCAAATTTAGTGTGTGGCTAGGGACCCCTCAGCCGCCGCCTTCCCACAAGTCCAGAGTGGGGTGCCTCTGCATGTGGACACGTGCACACCCCTATTATATATCTCAGTAACGGCTGAGCTGATTGCGTTCAAATTTGTATGTGGCTAGGGACCCCTCAGCCACCGCCTTCCCACAAGTCAGGGGTGGGGTTCCTCTGCACGTGCGCACGTGCGCACTGCGCACCCCTATTATATATCTCAAGAACGGCTGAGCCGATTGTGTTCAAATTTTGTGTGTGGTATTTATTTATTTATTTATTTATTGCATATCTTTGTGGTATCCAATACATGATTGGCTGTTAGTCCATAGCCGCATACATAACGTAGTGAAAACTCATACACTCATACACTAGTACACAATTTTGAGGTAAAAACACATACGATAGCGCATAATAAAACTGCTGATTAAAAGAGCGATTCTTAAATGAGTCGGCACCTGAGCCGTCACACAGCGACACAAAACGCACACCGTTATGTCTGCTGACCCTAAAGCTCCGACATAAATATGTTCTTCACGCACTTCTTGAAGTAACTGGCGCTCGTGTTCCCACGGACATTGCTGTCAAGCTCATTCCATTTACGCACGGCGCGGACAGGCACAGTCATCTTGGTCGCCTCCAAGCGGCAACGGTATGTCTCCAATAGCCCGGCAGTGGTTGCTCGTGTCGTTCGGTCGGATACATCGGCTCGGTAAGATATGATATATTTAAGGCGCTGTGGCCCCTGCTCTTGGTGTACCATCGAATGTACAAGCACAGAGTCTCTGTACTCAACTATTGTGTTAAATGGCATCCATCCAAGCTCCCGTCGCGCGGTTGAGATGTGTTCATGACGATGCTTTCTGGTCCCGATCCGAGTTGCGAAGTTTATGACTTTGTCTATGCGGTGGCGCTGCCGCTGTGTAGGTGGTGCCCAAGCCGGCAGAGAGTACGTGATGTGTGGAAAGACGAGCGACTGAATGAGGTGTACCAATGTTTTCCGCGGAAGGGTGTCTCTGAATTTGCTGATCGTTAGAAGGCTACCGTAGCAACGCTTCGTCACTTTACTGACCTGCCGCTGCATGTTCAGTTCCGGGTCCAAAAGCAGGCCAAGAATGTTGATGCTTTGTGCTGGTTTCAAGTTCACACCGTCCAAACTGACCGATAAATTGGAAGCTTTTTTGACCGACGATGCAGTTCCGAAAAGTATCAGTTCAGTTTTTGAGGGGTTCACTTTCAGACCATTGGAAGTGAACCATGCAGACAGCTCAGTCAGATCCGCATCCAAGGTGAGACGCAGGTCAGCCAGATCGGCCGGCGTGGGCCGTGCGCTGTGGGTGATTTGTGAGTCATCTGCGTATGATACAACGGATGCATGCACGACAGATGGCATGACTGGTCGTTGGTAAACATGTTAAACATAATCGGGCCGAGGATGCTGCCTTGGACTACCCCAAAAGTCACTTCGCTGGTTGTGCTGCCCTCTTCTCACTGTGTTCGGCCGGTAAAATAGTTCAAGAACCAATGAGTCGAAATTCCGTACCAACTAAGCTTTTTGAACAGCTCATTTCGGTCTACGCAGTCAAATCACAGGAGGTTAAGCACATCACTCGCCCCTCATCCCTGTGAGCAGATATTGCACCAACAACTTCGACCGCAGCACTCTCCGTGAAATGGTTAGATTTAGACCCATATTGGGTCGGCGACATGATGCGATTTTCAGTTAAGTAACCACTGAGCTGAATACTTATAAGTTTTCGGTTATTTTTGCCATCACACTAAGGACACTAACTGGCCTATAACTCGCAGGCTGCAGCCAGGGGCGCAGCCAGACCTTCAGAAAGGGGGGGGCAAGCCCCTGGGAGAGGCCCCCCACCCCCAAAAAATACCCCTGGATATGAAAACTCTACGGATTTCGGCCACTTTATTTTGTGAGGCCCCCTTTTTAACAATTTTTCTTCGTCTACTTTTGATGAGCTGGATTGGACCAGGACCCTCAGTAGGCATTGTACTGAGCGTATTACTAATTTGTATTCTTACGTACAGGAGAGAAAACCTATCTTAGCTGACAACAGGTGGGGGAGGTGGGGGTCGGCTTTTGAGTGTGGGGGCGGCTGAAATGACGAAAAATGTACCCCCATTTTGATACGTGTATTTAAACCTTTGCAGCATTTTTAATGTGAATTTTCCTGTTATAGTAGGTAGGTGTGTACTTGTTAGTAGCGGCGCGAAATTTTTACGATTTTGCCTGATAAAACCCAGAAATATAGGTGGTGGGCCTTGTAGCTCGGATAATAAGCTAAAAATGCTATTAATTCAATTCAGCGTTACGACGAACCGATGATGATGACTATGGCTTCGTTATGACGTTGACTACCGATGTGACGCCGCGAAGCGGCGTGAAATTTTTAATTTTACGTCCTGGAAAACGAAATGTTAATATTGGAACCAGACCGTGAGGTGAGATGGCTTGATGAAATGGTCCTGGCCTGTTTCCACTATTAGCTCTTCGGTCCAGCAAATTGTGCACCGCTGGAGCAGATTCCGGGTGCCGATCTCCACGTCTTTGCGTTCGCGTCGCCTTTTTCGGAACTCAGCAAACTAGCTAAACATGTAGCCTGCTTGAAACTTAAAAGTGAATATTTTATGAAGGGAATGGGCACTGGGGCCAGAAATTCCCGCCAAGGAGAGTCTCTGCCAGACACTTAATGAAATTCTTTTCCCCATTTTCCAAATTTGTATAAGCAATTGCGAAAATTATGTCATGCCGCGAAGCGGAGCGAAATTTTCCAGTCTTTGACATGTAGATAGCTGGATTTTGACTGCACTGCAAAGGTAATTTGTACGATAAATTTTTAATTTGTCCCGCAAAAGGTGTGTGTGGATGGGGGGGGGGGGGGGGGGGTAGACCCCCCCCCCCCCCCCCGCCTTCTATAAGTGAGGGAGTTTGCCCAGACCTCCCCCCACCCTCCCTTTGGCGACGCCCCTGGCTGACAAATATTGCAGCACACACTCATGAGAGGAAAATTGTTAAATTGTTTTGTACTAACACCGCCCCCTCCCTGAATTCAAAAACGCATCCGACTTATCAAATTACCATTTTTAAACCCAAGAAAACATTGCATCAGGTGGGTCAGAGTACAGCACATTACCGCTCATTATCACTGCGCCGACCACGGCTAGCAGGCGCTCCAGCTATAGCAGGCGCTCCAGGCGACGGCTAGCAACCGCTGGGCAGGCTCGAGGGCCCCGTTCACAGACTCAATGGCCCTCTGGATAAGCTCGAGAGGGCCCTGAACAGACTCAATGGCCCCTTGGCAAGCAGAGAGGCCCCTGATCAGACTATAATAGCCCCTGGGCAGGTTCGTGAGGCCCCTGAACAGGATCAATGGACCATTGGGAAAGCTTGAGAGGCCCCTGAACAGACTCTAATGGCCCCTAGACAGGTTCAAGAGGCCCTTAAACAGACTCAATGGGCCCCTGGGCAAGCTCGAGAGGCCCCTGGGCAGGTTCGAGAGGCCCCTGAACAGACTCAATGGCCCCTGGGCAAGCTCGAGAGGCCTCTGGGCAGGCTCTAATGGCCACTGGGCAGGTTCGAGAGGCCCCTGAACAGACTCGATGGGCCTCTGGGAAAACTATAATGGGCCCCTGGGAAGGTCCAAGAGGCCCCAAAACAGACTATAATGGGCCCCTGACCAGACTCGAGAGGCCCCTGAACATACTCAATGGGCTCATGCACATGCTCGAGAGGCCACTGGGCAGGTTTGTTAGGCGTAGGTAGTCTCAATTGGCCCCTGGAGAAATGGACATGCTCTAGAGGCCCATGGGCCGGTTTTGGGGCCCCTAGGTGGGCGCAATGGGCTCCAGGGCATGCTCTAAAAGTTCCTGGGCATGTTTGTGAGCCCTTAAATGGGTTATATGGGCCCCTGGACATGCTCGAGAGGCCCCTGGACAGTTTTTTGGGCCCATCAGTGGGCTCAATGGGCCCCTGGACATGCCCAAGAGGCCCCCTGGGCCGGCTTCGAAAGCCCTTCAGTGTCTCTGAGGGCCCTTGGCATGCACCAGAGTGACTCTTGCCTGGTTTGAGGGCTCCTCTGTGACTTTTTGAAAGCCATTTAGCTAATGCAAATGGTATCTGGGCCAATCTCGGCGGGCCCCCTGTGACCCGTAAGGGGGGGGGGCAATTGCCCCCCTTGCCCCCCCCCCCCCCCCTGGCTGCGCCCCTGGCTGCAGCCTATCACCTGCCTTGTAGATAGGCACCACCTTGGAATGTTTCCACACGGCAGGTACCTTTCCGGTGATGATGGACGAGTTGATGATCTGTAGCATGTGGGGGCCGACCACGGGGAAGCAGCGCCTGATCAGCTGCAGTGACACACCGTCGCTGCCGGTCGCCTTGGAGCTGCTCATCCGCTTCAGGGCGCTGCTGAGCATTGCTGAGCATTGTGGCCGGCCGGACGACGTATGCTGAACTGCATACAGTGGATGGACGGGGTGGCGGCGGTAGCCCGTCCCGGCGGTCGGCCAGCTCCACGGCAATGCGGGGTCCCACATCGGCGAAGTATGAGGTGAAGCGAAGAACGCTGCCGCTGCGTCTGGCACGTCACCGGGTCCGGTGGATTGTGCAGGTCCCAGGGCGTGCTTGCGGAGTTCCGTCCACATCTCCTTTACACTTGACGGTGCAGAGAAGTACTCGACACGAGCTGCTGTGATCCGCCGCCTAAATTCCTTCTTGAGAGAGGCATACTCCTGTTGGCTGGTGGGTGTGTGAAAGGGCACCTCTCTCGCGTCTTGCGGTGTCTCTCTGAGCCTGCAGGTCTCTCAGGTCGTCATTGAGCGTCAGTCATGGCCGGTATGGGTGTCGCAGCTTTACGCGCTTCAGCGGGCAGTGTTGGTCGACTGCAGCATTCCAGATTTCCAGGAACGTTGCATACAGATCGTCGATGAATGTCGCATCGTCGCGGTACATGCGAGACCAATCGGACTGCAGCAGGTCCAGGCAGAGGTGGTCATAGTTGACGTCACTCATGGAGCGGGTGATTAGCTCGCGTGTCAGGAATCACTGATGTCAGGAATCACTGGTTCGCCGGGCGGCCTGTAGGCGGCACCGAGAACAGCGGTTCGTCCCCGGGGGGCCACCACAGCCAGCCACAGGCACCCAGACGGGTGTCTTTGGATGTCGAGATCTTCAGTCTGCTTGCTGCGATGTCGTCGCGGAGAACGACAGCCACACCTCCGCCGCGCGCCCTCCGCTGTCCACGTTTAGCTACCTTCCGATCCTCTCTGAAGATCTGACATCCAGCGAACAGCAAAAGGTCACTACTGACCTCGCCGGTAAGCCATGTCTCGGAGATGCAGAGAGCGTCGAGCCTATTCTGGTGGATGATCAGCCGGGCTTCGTCCAGTTTCGGTGTTAGTGAACTTATGTTGATGTGTCCGATTTTCATTTGCTTTGCCACTGGGTTCGGCTGTTCTGTTGTCTAATTGATTTCCCTCGTGATGACTGGGTACACCAGCGTTCTTGGCCGCTCCGCTTGAACAATTCGCCGAGCAGGTCACCTGCCGCAGATTACTTGGCAGCCACGCCCTGTCTCAGCGGCGACCAACTGACGGTGATGCCGGCCACGCCCAGCGCGCTCCCCGAGCAGCCGCAGGGTGGCGACCTGCTCGGTTGGCAGGAGAGCTTCAGCTTCTCTAGGTGTTCCATAGATGGCACTAGTGCTGATATGCTCGAGCCTGGACGCCAGCTGACGGAACGCAATACGGAGCACGTTCATGGCGCAGTGCGACGGTAAGAATCAGTTGAAAAACGTTGAAAAGTCGCTGAACATCGAGAAGTCGGGTAATATACCTGTAGTCGATTCGTTGCTGGTGCACTCACAGTCTAGGGTGTGTCGTCCACCTCACAATTATATTGGAATATGCCAAAAAGTGGCGCTCATGATTAAGAAAATGAAATCTGAAGAGATTTTCCCGCTAAGATCAATAATTGGTGAGCGCGAGTCGATTTACTAAGAACTATTTTCCCAACCTGACGATTGTGGCGCCACCTATATCGCCGATAGTTCCGAAGCATACTATTACTGTTATATGATTCTGCAGCTGCCGTAAGCGATCATAAACACCTGTTTTAGGGTAAACTGATGCTAACAGATTGAAACTAACCTGAAAATGCAAACCAAAGCTGTATTCACTATATTTCCCAATCAGATGTACAAAGGCAACAACACGTATATCCACCTCATACGCACGGAACACCGGCCTCCGGTCTAGCTCAGCTCGGCATTCGGCAGACTGAAGGCAGGTGGTGATGCAGAGTTCGCCATGGGCTGGACTAGTAGTCCTATGGGCCATGGGCTGGGCCTGGGCTGGACCTGGCCCGGGCCTCAACTTTAAGGAAATCACTGGGCTCTGGATGCGCCTGGGCCTGCCAATTTTGAAGTAATGTGCGCGTCGCACAAGCTCAGGTCAGAGCTCAAAAATATTTTAACCAGCAGTTCGCTTACACAGCAACACACTGTTGCTGTGGCTTTGTGGTTTTTTGGTTAGCATAGTTGGTTCATTGTTTCACATTTATAGTATACGAGTAAATATGCTAGGATAATTATTGCAAATGTTGTGAAAATAATAATATGCTTAATCTGAACGGGCCGGACCGGGCCTGGGCCTCAATATAAAAAAAAATTGACCGGGTCTGGTCCGGGCCTGTGCTTGGTATTCATGGGCCTGGGCCGGGCCGCGCTGGGGGTTGGTGAGCCCGTGACGAATACTGCGGTGATGACAGCATGGGCGAGGTTGTGGCGATGGAGGAGGACAGCCGGGTCATCCCCACTTGAAATGGTCGACAGGCTGCAGTCACCCCGATCGATGTAGGATATGAGAGGTTCTGTGGCAAATTTTTCGAGGTTAGCGTCTTCATTGGAGGAACGGTCTATTAATTAAAGAAAGGAGCTAGAACATTACCAATATATTGATTCGGGTGGACGAACAACGGAATGGGTGTCGAGACAGGACTGCGTCTTCCCGCTGTTCAAAAAAAAATAAAAAAAATAGCGACTGAGAAAAAAGTTTAAGCAGTCGCATACCTTGTTCCACATCACGTTTGCGGCCGAAGCGCTTTTAGCAATTTGCATTGCATTTGCATTTTGCAATTGAACCAAGAATTCCTAGTTATATTTTTTTCGCGTGCTGTTATTATTAAAACGCTTCGGCCGCAAACTTGGAGTGGAACGAGGTATAAACGCATAGTAATTTCGTTATTTAGATCAATTTATTATACTGTACAACTGAGTCAATAATCGGTACCATGCATATGAAGGGCGCAGGTCCTGCTTCGAGTTGAAGGCCGGGAGGATGCATCAGTGCTTCAGCCTCGCCGTGATGAGGCCGTGCCTCGACTCCTCGCCCTGCACCGAAGAACAGCCTTCTGTCACCATCCTGACGGTCCTCTCCACAGCCTGGGTGTGTACTGGGTACGGCGGGACAGCAGCAGCTGGGGCTTTCAGGATGTCCTGCAGGTCTTCGTCGCTGAGATCTTGCAGGAGCGGTGGCTGCGTCACCTCTGCAGAGCTCCAGTCGATGGGGTTGGCGTACCCTTCAGTTCCGAAGTTGACGTCGGGAAGCTTGAAGCTCCTGACGTCTTGCGTCTCCTGTAGACGCGCAGCACGGATGAGACAGACCGCCTTCTCTCGGGTCTCCTGGTTGTCGTCAGCGACCATAGCGAGCAGCAGCTGTTCGGAATGGGACCATTCCCCGTTCTTTTGCACCACCGGTCAGACGATGGTGCCGACACACCTCCAAATCCGCCACAGCAGCTATCGCCTCTGTCACCCTGCGAGTTATCACTCCCGCCACCCGACGAACCTCCGCCTCCGCCGTGGTCGCCTCCGTAGTCGCATCTGTTCCAGTTTCCTGACGAAATGGTCTCCCTTAGCGCGGCCCTCGAGTGGCTGATGGAACGTCTGGACCGTGACCCGGACCACCAGGTGGTCCTTTGCACGATCAGCCAGTCCCTGAGACCTAAGACCTGCGCCGCCCGCTCAGAGCTCGCCGCTGAGAACCGATATCTGGCGCGCCCTGCTGGCCGTGGCACAAGAGGCCGCCGGGTTTACCTCCATTGGGTACCGTCTCACCGTGAGCTCGCTAGCAATGAGAGGACCGATGCGCTGGCCGGGGAGGCGTCGGCGCCACCACAGAGGGTATAGCCACGGACACCAGGACGGTCCACCGAACAGCGGCCAGAGCCGCGCGGCCGTGCGCCACCGCAAGCTGGCCCTAGGCCTTGTATCGTGCCTTGACGGGTTCGCACGTCCCGCCACCGGTGACCGGCCTGAACCGGGCCGCGGCGGCCGACGTCCACCAGCTTCGTGCGAGCCACTGTTCCGGGTCGGCCCACTACTTACATCGGATCGGCCGAAACCCTTTCCGGCAATAACCGCAGTGCGACTCGCTAAGCAGCATGATGGACTGGTGCTTCATCTGCAGGCAGGATACTGACATCTCTGAGCACATCCTGCTGAGGTGTCCGGCCCTAATGTGTCCGGATACGCCTGCTGGGCACCATCTCGCCCAGACCAGAAGACATGCGGAGCGATAGCGTGCGACAGCGACTCTGGCGGCCGATGCCAGGTGCCTTCACCAGTCATCCCATTCCAGGTTTTATTGACAAGGAAATCCCGAAATAACACCATACATCTCAGATTTCGATGAAACTATGTTTTAGGGGTAATCTGGGCCCTAGATTTACGCTGTGACATTTTCAGCCTCGTCCATCCAGTGGTTTTCGAGTTTTAGCCTAAAAATAGTGTCGAAAATAGATAGCGCTAGTATTTGCGGCCGCAAAATGTAGAGGGCGCAGTGATCGAATATGCAATTTTTGGACCTCCGAGAAAACACGCTGGCGCTCGCCAAATACCGACATTTAAACACTGATTTCTCTGTAAATCAACATCATCATGTTGACAACATCAACCACATCAGCATCATGCGCCACGAAACATTACATTCCAATTAAATATAAGAGATCACCCCAGGCTATGACACACCCTAACTCACACGTTCTCCAGACACAGTTATATCAGCGACACTAAATTGAAAACAGCCTACAATTTAAACAAACACGGGAGGTGCCGCGGGCGACCGCGCAGAGGATATGGCTGCCCTCAAAAAGGAGGCTAGGGACCTCTCGGACGCCACTTTCCCAGAAGTCAGGGGTGGGCTGCCTCTAAACGTGCGCAGGTGCGCATCCTTTTTGTATCTCAGAAACTACTTGCCCAATGGAGTTGAAATTCGCCATACATTTCCTTCGCGCTCGCTCGTTCATCGCTAACTTCGGCGTCTTACTAGACGTTTTCACGAAGGATTTTGCGTTTGGGGCGATTGGGGCGATTGGGGCGTTTGGGGCGTTTGGGACGTTTGGGGCGTTTGGGGCGATTGGGGCGATTGGGGCGATTGGGGCGTTTGGGGCGTTTGGGGCGATTGGGGCGATTGGGGCGATTGGGGCGTTTGGGGCGTTTGGGGTAAAGGGGTCTATAGCTTGTAAGAACACGGCTTTTTCCGGTGATTTTTGGTATCGATCACAATTTTATGAATTCATGTATAAGTATATGCTCTTACAATGCAATATTTGCCGTTAGTTTGCTTTGAATATTCACATTCATATGTAAATCTGGCAATTTTGGGTTGTGTTAGTTGCTTCTACAAAACATATCGAAAACGCCCCAAAAGAGGCTAAAAAGTATACTAGATAATCAGCTTTGATTAAATAAAATACGCAATTGACAGTTAGTTAGGGCCAAACGGAAGATATTAATGGCAAAGAAATATAGCATTATGATGAAAACGCAATCAAATGTCAAAAGCATACACAGACCTTAATTCTACGTCGCTCCGCCCCGCTGAGATCGTCCAATTTAGAGCGGTAACTTCGTTGGTTTCCGAAAACCGGAACAATCCTTACTCATTTTGAATCACACTAAATGTTTTTGATTTGACTAATTGATTAATTATATAACGAAGTACTTGTATGAACAGCATAGCGATTAGCAAGATGTTATGTTATTATTATAACCTTATGTTCAAAACTTAGCTTGGAAAATATAAAAAGAGAAAGTTGAATATATTTCGGATACAATCCTTCTTCAGTTCAGTTATATCAAATGCCCACAACACAACGAACGCCGACAAACATCTGATATAGCATTTAAACAGACATGACATTTCTCGCGCCGATCGTCAGGAGCATCTTCTACACATGTTCTCACTCTTAAATCAGCATTGTTAAAGCAACACAAAAAACAGTAGTGAATAGTCCACAAAAACATTGTTTTCTACTTTTAAATTCCTACCTGATAACATACATGACACATATATAACATCACTAGTTCATGCCATTCTTTTACATAGTACGGATCCCCAAATATCATTGTCATAAGCCCATCAAAAAACCTATTGTGCACATACTACAAAATGCTATCCCATGGTTGCCCACGAAGCTATGTTAGTATTTAATCTTGGAAGTTGCTCTCTGATGTGTAATGATTCTGCTATTTTCCGATCACGTTCATTACTACACACTTGTAAGATTTTAGCTGTGATGCACTAGAGTCTGGCTGATAATTTTGATGTTCGTCCTGGAAGTGTTCACCCCATGAGCTGTCCAATGTCCATACGTTTGTTTTTGGCGTCTCGTAGATGCTCGTTATAACGGAGTCGTACCATCCGCCCCGTTTCTCCTATCTAGGTATTCTTACATATGGTGCATGTCAGCTGGTAGACGACACGTACACAGATGTGTGACACCTGCCCTGAAGACCCGCGACGCATGCATGGCAGCGCCGCCGGTCACCTGACGTCAGGCGACCGGCCGTCCCGTCGCCATGGTGACCAGGCGGTGGCGCCTGCGCAGAGCCAGCGCAGAGCCGGCGCCAGCATTCCCGTCATCTTACAACAAATGATCAAAACGAAATCGCTGATTATCATTAATCCTTGCTTTCAAAAGTGAATATGACTGAAAATATGAATGGACTAATACATCTAGTTTTCAGTGAAATAAGCTATGGAAATGAGCTCATGTATTATTCCAGAAAACCATGTCGTTGCAAAATATGACCATTTCCCGAACCAGCCACTTCGGGATTCGAGCAAGATGGCGTAGCACAAACACCCCAGCCGTCTGGCAACACCAGAGCTAGTTTAAGATGAAATTGTGAATTTTAGGTAAACTATGGTGTTATCATTAAAATGGAATTTCCAGACAAAATGCATTAATTCATAAAGTTGCGATTGATACCAAAAATCACCTGGAAAAGCCGTGTTCTTACAAGCTATAGACCCATTTACTCCAAACGCCCCAATCTCCCCAATCACCCCAAACGCTCCAAACGCCCCAAACGCCCCAATCGCCCCAAACGCAAAATCCTTCGTGAAAACGGAGCTGGTATATGGGAAAAATCTAACTATGAGCGGCCCGGCCCGGCCCGACCCGTCGCGACGCTTTTGAGAAGCTCATATCTCTGCAACCACGCGTCCGATTGACAAGCGGACTTCTTTGCTGAGCAGCCTCATCCAACCACACTCTATTGGAGACCGGTGCTGGCTCATGTGGGTGACTACCACTACGCGTGGCGCGTGCCGCGTGCGGGGTGTTGAAAAGTGTTTCCCCGCAAAAACTCTGTAACAGCTGAGCCGATTGTGTTCAAATTTGGTGTGTGGTTAGGGACCTCTCAGCCGCCACTTTCCCACAGGTCAGGGATGGAGTGCCTCTGCACGTGCGCACGCACGTGCACACCCCTATTCTATATCTCAAGAACGGCTGAGCCGATTGTGTTCAAATTTGGTGTGTGGTTAGGGCATCTCAGCCGCCAGTTTCCCACAAGTTAGGGGTGGGGGTTGCCTCTGCACGTGCGCACGTGCGCACCCCTTTTTGTGTCTCAGAAACTACTTGCCCGATGGAGTCGAAATTCGCCATATATTTTATTCGCGCTTGCTCGTTCATCGCCAACTACGGCGTCTTACTGGTTTTATGAGTG
>JAXIVJ010017817.1:0-25059 GCA_036785665.1 Chirona hameri | reverse complement strand
TATGATTATGACGTAGCGATGACGTATGGCTTAGGGAATAAGTATTATAAACATTTAAATATATAGCGCAGTACAAGACCATGCTGTTTCAGTAACCTATTCCCTTCATTGCACGAATGAACTTTGAGATATATATCGTGATTGATGCTAACATCGTCTATAAACCCCTGTCCGCTCCTGTAGCTCAGTTGGGAGAGCGCTGGGATTCTGACCTGTAGCTCACCCGGTAGTGGCAACCCGGGTTCGAGTCGCTTGGGCGCTCGCTATTTGCCCCTTGACTGGGATGGCCTGTGGGCGGTTGCAGCGGTCGCAGTTAAGGTCAGGTGACGTCAGAGGGCGGGGCGGACCGTGTCCAGGTATGTCGAACACGTACAACTTTCGCTTCTATATTCTTTCGGACGCCAGGAATTGTTTGATGGGGTGGTGGGGTCAGGGCATGCGCAACAAGCTAGGCTGATCGTGGGTCCTGACCTCGGAAATCCATCCATTTAAAAACATTCGGAATAAATGTAAGCAAAATAACTTTTCTCAGCAATATTCTTCTCAGAAATTATACGTCACGTACGTGCAGATGTCCTCACGATAACATTGCGTGCTTCTTAGCAATCTGATATCGCATTAATCCGCGACCCGCTGTGGTCGCCAGCCGAACGCGCCCCGCTGGGGAGTGGGTAAATTTTACCCCTCTCCCACGTATCTTCCGAACCAATGACCGCAGCGGGATGCGCAAGGCGGCGATCGAAAGCTCTCAAGGCGGATCATATAATCCATACCCGACATTGTTAAAATAAGGTCACATGTCAGGTCACGATCAGGTCAAAGGTCAAGATTGAAGTATTTGAGGTTTTGGGCTATACTTTCTTATCCAAAGCATTAGATTGCGACTATTATCACAAACGATACTCTCAAAGGTATAATGCATCGCCCGTATAAACGAAAGTCAAATTATAAGCAAAGGGCAAGGTCAAGATCAGGTCACAAAAGGTCAAAGGTCTACGATAGCCATGCGACACATGTTGTATGGGTCATTTTACACGTGGATATCGATAGTAGCAGCCATTTTCATAACCTGACCCCATGCAATGACCCTCAGGTCAAGGTCAGGTCGCAATAAAGACATAATTTGACATTGATGAATCTGAATAAAAAAAGCATGTTTCTAGACCACCTTCGTCTCAGATATACAGCGGTGATATTTATTTGTCTGTATCTGGTCATAAAAGGCAAAAAACGTAACTACAATACATGACGTCATGAGTTAGTAAAACGTAGGGAGCCATAAGTCAGTCAGAAATACATTTGTTTTTAAATTTAATTTGAGTATAGTCCATACTTTTTTCTTCTTCTTCAATTTGTATTTATCAATCATCTGCAGCACACATACATACACATACATACACATACATACACACACCTACACACACCTACACATACCTACACACACCTACACACACCTACAATCACCTTCCAACGACTAGCATCAACACATTTAGTTTTCCGTCCTATACTTCCCTCTGGTCTCTCCCTCATCCACCATCTCACAACAGGTCCGAGCATACAAGCGCATCACTCCTACCGCACACTAGCATTGCGAGAATGCTCGAAATAGACTGTCATACACAGGGAGAGACATAATCATGTCTCCCTCATTTACTTCATCGCACATTCGCTGGCGCATTATCGCCCATACTTGGTTCATAACAATATTAACGTAACATAACGTAACATATATTAAGGTTTTTTTTTAATGCGGATTTTTGTCTCCCAAAAATAAGTTCATTTGTATTTTTAGGGTCAAAACCCCCCAAAAATGCACATCCGATATATCCATTTTGAAGACCATCTCATTTCCTTTCTTTTGATGTTTTTCATTTGCAATTTGCAATAAAACTCGATTTTCTACGAATTGGCAAACATTTCTCGTTTTTCCTACCGAAAATAGCATGACATGACGCCATTAAAACGTCATTATCTTCCGAAGTGCTGCATTAATTTCAGGAGCATTGTGTGGAAAGACGTAAAATTGGTGCAGCATACGGTACTGCAAGTTTGACGTTGCTATTGCTCATGGTTTTTATGTTATTGAGAACTTCCGAGAGGTTGGGTTCAATTTTCCCCTCCCCAGCGGGGCGCGGGTTAATTCACTCCATTCAGAGGAAAACAAATCTGAATTGAAGCAAAATAACTGACATCATAATTTACCTTTTCCGCGTTCATATATATATTTGTATGGCTTATTAATAACATGATAATTAATTTCAAGCTTCTCTTAAAGGGATATGGCCACCTTCGGAGGATTTGATATTGCCACCTTCGGAATGGTGGAGATCAACAATCACGTATGTTCAAGCTCAAACTTGCTCCTGCAGCACCTACAGCAGTGTATCGGCAAATAATTTTGTATTCATTTCTGACTTCAAAACGTTGGTCCCAGCTGTGCTCAGTACTAGATTCATGATGGCCGCTCTCATCCAGTTTGGCTGTGGTATTGGCGCCCGCCCAAAGCCGAAGCGTACGAATTCGCCGAGACTTGACCTTGAAAAGTCTATCTGTGTTATAAGGTATAGGTCACATAACTCCTACGGTCCCAAAGTCGAGCCATAGCAATTATTGCTGTTTTATTATGAAAGAGGCTAAGGTTCTTGAAAATATAATTAACTGCATACGCTTTTAAATTTTAAAGTGCACTGACGGAATGGTGATGTTGAGTTTGCAACATTCAAAAGAAAATAACAGTCCACAAAGAAGTGATTCTAAATAGTGAAGTGGCCACTCCAATTTTACGAATGCTTGGCAAGCATGAGTGGTGCAAATGCATTTTTTGATCTAATGTGGGGAGTTACGGGAACCAAATTTTGCAGGTGAAATCGGATACGCTTAATGGACCGATACACACCAAAAACTCCATATTGGCCTGCGAGGTGGCAATGTCCCTTTAATAATTTCTGAGCTTTTTTAACATTTTTAAAGGTGACCAGTTGCAGGATAACGTTTAACTACATGACAAGCAAAATTATTAAATATTGGCAATAACGATGCTGATAATTTGTTTTATTACACCACACGTGCGGTTACACACCAATGAGACATTCGTTCAGAAAATACAGGACATTGAATAATATATCACTCATAATTATCCGCGTGTGACAGAAAGAAGCAGTCTGACTAGTTACTGGGAACAGTATGATCAAGAAGTTCCGAAGTAGCATGATATCATGCGGTGATGTCTTACGGCGTTCCTGGTCATCGATGACAGCTCTCAGATGCGGGTAGCTTAATCCGGTGTCCGTTAGAACCAGGCTTCCAGTTACCCTGGAACTTATCGGAAGGTGCGTCATCCTGTCCAGCATCTCCTCTGAAGACTATGAATCACCTAACTGGAGTCATCCAACCAGAGGAGATCCTGTCCAGGATCTCCTCTGAAGACTATGAATCACCTAACTGGAATCATCCAACCAGAGGAGATCCTGTCCAGGATCTCCTCTGAAGACTATGAATCACCTAACTGGAATCATCCAACCAGAGGAGATCCTGTCCAGGATCTCCTCTGAAGACTATGAATCACCTAACTGGAGTCATCCAACCAGAGGAGATCCTGTCCAGGATCTCCTCTGAAGACTATGAATCACCTAACTGGAATCATCCAACCAGAGGAGATCCTGTCCAGGATCTCCTCTGAAGACTATGAATCACCTAACTGGAGTCATCCAACCAGAGGAGATCCTGTCCAGGATCTCCTCTGAAGACTATGAATCACCTAACTGGAATCATCCAACCAGAGGAGATCCTGTCCAGGATCTCCTCTGAAGACTATGAATCACCTAACTGGAGTCATCCAACCAGAGGAGATCCTGTCCAGGATCTCCTCTGAAGACTATGAATCACCTAACTGGAATCATCCAACCAGAGGAGATCCTGTCCAGGATCTCCTCTGAAGACTATGAATCACCTAACTGGAATCATCCAACCAGAGGAGATCCTGTCCAGGATCTCCTCTGAAGACTATGAATCACCTAACTGGAGTCATCCAACCAGAGGAGATCCTGTCCAGGATCTCCTCTGAAGACTATGAATCACCTAACTGGAATCATCCAACCAGAGGAGATCCTGTCCAGGATCTCCTCTGAAGACTATGAATCACCTAACTGGAGTCATCCAACCAGAGGAGATCCTGTCCAGGATCTCCTCTGAAGACTATGAATCACCTAACTGGAATCATCCAACCAGAGGAGATCCTGTCCAGGATCTCCTCTGAAGACTATGAATCACCTAACTGGAATCATCCAACCAGAGGAGATCCTGTCCAGGATCTCCTCTGAAGACTATGAATCACCTAACTGGAATCATCCAACCAGAGGAGATCCTGTCCAGGATCTCCTCTGAAGACTATGAATCACCTAACTGGAGTCATCCAACCAGAGGAGATCCTGTCCAGGATCTCCTCTGAAGACTATGAATCACCTAACTAGAATCATCCAACCAGAGGAGATCCTGTCCAGGATCTCCTCTGAAGACTATGAATCACCTAACTGGAGTCATCCAACCAGAGGAGATCCTGTCCAGGATCTCCTCTGAAGACTATGAATCACCTAACTGGAATCATCCAACCAGAGGAGATCCTGTCCAGGATCTCCTCTGAAGACTATGAATCACCTAACTGGAGTCATCCAACCAGAGGAGATCCTGTCCAGGATCTCCTCTGAAGACTATGAATCACCTAACTGGAATCATCCAACCAGAGGAGATCCTGTCCAGGATCTCCTCTGAAGACTATGAATCACCTAACTGGAGTCATCCAACCAGAGGAGATCCTGTCCAGGATCTCCTCTGAAGACTATGAATCACCTAACTGGAATCATCCAACCAGAGGAGATCCTGTCCAGGATCTCCTCTGAAGACTATGAATCACCTAACTGGAATCATCCAACCAGAGGAGATCCTGTCCAGGATCTCCTCTGAAGACTATGAATCACCTAACTGGAGTCATCCAACCAGAGGAGATCCTGTCCAGGATCTCCTCTGAAGACTATGAATCACCTAACTGGAATCATCCAACCAGAGGAGATCCAGTCCAGGATCTCCTCTGAAGACTATGAATCACCTAACTGGAGTCATCCAACCAGAGGAGATCCTGTCCAGGATCTCCTCTGAAGACTATGAATCACCTAACTGGAATCATCCAACCAGAGGAGATCCTGTCCAGGATCTCCTCTGAAGACTATGAATCACCTAACTGGAGTCATCCAACCAGAGGAGATCCTGTCCAGGATCTCCTCTGAAGACTATGAATCACCTAACTGGAATCATCCAACCAGAGGAGATCCTGTCCAGGATCTCCTCTGAAGACTATGAATCACCTAACTGGAGTCATCCAACCAGAGGAGATCCTGTCCAGGATCTCCTCTGAAGACTATGAATCACCTAACTGGAGTCATCCAACCAGAGGAGATCCTGTCCAGGATCTCCTCTGAAGACTATGAATCACCTAACTGGAGTCATCCAACCAGAGGAGATCCTGTCCAGGATCTCCTCTGAAGACTATGAATCACCTAACTGGAATCATCCAACCAGAGGAGATCCTGTCCAGGATCTCCTCTGAAGACTATGAATCACCTAACTGGAATCATCCAACCAGAGGAGATCCTGTCCAGGATCTCCTCTGAAGACTATGAATCACCTAACTGGAATCATCCAACCAGAGGAGATCCTGTCCAGGATCTCCTCTGAAGACTATGAATCACCTAACTGGAATCATCCAACCAGAGGAGATCCTGTCCAGGATCTCCTCTGAAGACTATGAATCACCTAACTGGAATCATCCAACCAGAGGAGATCCTGTCCAGGATCTCCTCTGAAGACTATGAATCACCTAACTGGAGTCATCCAACCAGAGGAGATCCTGTCCAGGATCTCCTCTGAAGACTATGAATCACCTAACTGGAATCATCCAACCAGAGGAGATCCTGTCCAGGATCTCCTCTGAAGACTATGAATCACCTAACTGGAGTCATCCAACCAGAGGAGATCCTGTCCAGGATCTCCTCTGAAGACTATGAATCACCTAACTGGAGTCATCCAACCAGAGGAGATCCTGTCCAGGATCTCCTCTGAAGACTATGAATCACCTAACTGGAGTCATCCAACCAGAGGAGATCCTGTCCAGGATCTCCTCTGAAGACTATGAATCACCTAACTGGAATCATCCAACCAGAGGAGATCCTGTCCAGGATCTCCTCTGAAGACTATGAATCACCTAACTGGAATCATCCAACCAGAGGAGATCCTGTCCAGGATCTCCTCTGAAGACTATGAATCACCTAACTGGAATCATCCAACCAGAGGAGATCCTGTCCAGGATCTCCTCTGAAGACTATGAATCACCTAACTGGAATCATCCAACCAGAGGAGATCCTGTCCAGGATCTCCTCTGAAGACTATGAATCACCTAACTGGAATCATCCAACCAGAGGAGATCCTGTCCAGGATCTCCTCTGAAGACTATGAATCACCTAACTGGAATCATCCAACCAGAGGAGATCCTGTCCAGGATCTCCTCTGAAGACTATGAATCACCTAACTGGAATCATCCAACCAGAGGAGATCCTGTCCAGGATCTCCTCTGAAGACTATGAATCACCTAACTGGAATCATCCAACCAGAGG
This sequence comes from Chirona hameri, assembly GCA_036785665.1. Classification (NCBI taxonomy): domain Eukaryota; kingdom Metazoa; phylum Arthropoda; class Thecostraca; order Balanomorpha; family Balanidae; genus Chirona; species Chirona hameri. The sequence continues at coordinate 18,397 of JAXIVJ010017817.1, read as the reverse complement.
AGATCCTGTCCAGGATCTCCTCTGAAGACTATGAATCACCTAACTGGAATCATCCAACCAGAGGAGATCCTGTCCAGGATCTCCTCTGAAGACTATGAATCACCTAACTGGAATCATCCAACCAGAGGAGATCCTGTCCAGGATCTCCTCTGAAGACTATGAATCACCTAACTGGAATCATCCAACCATTGTGGCTGCAGCATTATCATACATCAGGTGGTTAAAGTTGGAATATTTTAGGAAAATGCACAATAACGTTCGGGAGTCGTTGACTTGACTGAAACCTAACTTTTTTCAACTTCGAAACTTCTTAACCCTCGCCCCACGAAGGGAAGCCTCACAGCCCCTGATATTTTTAGTGAATAACTTCTTACACATGTTGCGCATCTTGCTGAAATTGTCAGTAGCTAAGTTTACAACAATTATACGTATCCTATCAAAATGTGAAATATATACGACTATTAGATCGTGACCTATGTCCTTTTCATAAAGGTCATGTCAGCCACCAAAGGGCCAAAGGGCCCAAATGTCACCAGTTGACATATATACTCAAAATGCGATGCCTTTGGGGTTTTTCTTATGACAGACAACACGTTACATTTTACGGTGTCTCGCTATCTCTCTCCGTTAGGAACTTATACTAAGCGCCCTGTGCATGTGCTGTAATGCAAAACGCATAGCAATTATCATCTATGGTGACGATTTCCGTGACCTAAGAGGTCATTCACTGGCCCAGACCTAAAATTCGATATATTGCCAGATAGCTCCTAGATAGCAACAGTTGAGAAACCAACATGCAACCAATAACCATGCAACCAACATTTTGACGCTAACGAAATCATTTTATACTCATAACTTTGTAAGGACGACAGACAGAGCAAACTCGCTATTCTTGGACATTGTCGATATCAGGTCATTCACTTGACCTGGAAGGTCATCCATTGACCTGAAACCTAAACATCGAATACTGTTAGATTTCCCTCATGACAGGCAACATGCTCGTTCTTACCGCATTGCTCTATGTTGCTTGGTTTGGAAGCCAATAGCGGGGGAGGGTCAGCCAGCCTCCCCCCCCCCCCCCCCCCCACCCGTAGGGCGAAGGTGAAAAAGGTCCCCGCAGGGCGAGGGTTAAAACTGTTTTGTTATTCTGATCACTGTAAGCTACAATTCTCACTCAGCCTAATGCCAAATAATTGTGTGCATGTCATTGTACTCCAATCATTGTAGTTATTAGTAACCTGCCTATTTGTGACTTGTGTTTATGTTTCAGGGGCGTTTCAGGGGCGTTTCAGGGGTGTCAAAAATTCGACACCATGTTTACGTTTCAGAGTCGTGCTCGGTGACGGGCCCTTCTGCAAGTGATCCGTGCGTCTTCTGCAAATGTTTCTCCGACAAACGATGTGTGGTAAGTACATGCACAGTGAAATGTAATGTAAAATTGATATGTTATTGAGGTCTTCTGGCTGATATCGTCTTCAGAACCATGCAATAAGTTTGTGTACGAAAATGCGAATATTCCGTGGATGCGTTCATAGGAAAGACCACAAATACTAAGTTGTGATAATCCGCCACCATCATAATTGTTATTATTAACATCCTCTTTTCATGATTTACCACTTAAATCGGTAAACAATTGCAAGCCGTTTGTATTTATGTAAGTAGTCATGAGGCATGGTCGTTTAGGTAGTCACACGCAAACAAATAACTATGATAAATACCGGTACACACATAGCAACACATTTTCCCCTTCAAATTGTCGGTCTGCCCTCACCTCATGGTCACCATTTTGTCCCGCTGCTGAATATGACGCCCTCGTTACAGGCCGTCACAGCCCAGTGTGACTGGGACAGGGACCGGGACGAGTATGAGAAGCAGGGCTGCCGAGCCGTCTTCTCCCGGGGCGGCTGCTGCCCGCGGGTCGTTTGCGGTGGAGAGACCGTCGGACAGTCACCAGGACGAGGTGGCACCACTTCAAAGCCTGCAGTAGTCACCACAAAAAAGACTGCCGTCGCCACTACTGCAAAGCCTGTCACTACACCAGAACCGGCCGCCGTCACCACAGCAAAGCCACCAGTCGTAACCACAAAGGAGTCTGCAGTCACCACAACAGAGCCCATAGTCACCACAACAGAGTCTACAATCACCACAGAGCCTCTAATTTTCACAGAGCCTACAATCACCACAGAGTCTACAATCACAACAGAGCCTACAATCATCGCAGAGCCTACAATCACCACAGATCATGCAATCACCACAGAGCCTACAATCACCACGGAGCCTACAATCACCACAGATCCAACAATCACCACAGAGCCTACAATCACCACGGAGCATACAATCACCACAGAGCCAACAATCACCACATATCATACAATCACCACATATCCTACAATCACCACAGAGTCTACCATCACCACAGAGCCTACAATCACCACAGAGCCTACAATCACCATAGAGCCTATAATCATCACAGGGCCTACAATCACCACAGAGCCTACAATCACCACAGAGCTTGCAGTCACCATAACAGAGCCAGCCGTCACCATAACAGAGCCAGCCGTCACCATAACAGAGCCACTAGTGGTCACCACGACAGAGTCTGCAGTTATAAGGCCTGCAATCGCCAGCACAACAGAACCTGAGGTCGACACGAAGAGGAGCTCGAAAGAAGAAGAAAGAAAGATCACAGAAGGCTTCAAGGAAACCCTGGAAAGCTCCACAGTCACAGAAGAAAGCTCCACAGTTCCAGAGGAAGACTACACAGACACAGATGAAGACTCCATAGATACGGTGGAAGGCTCGGGAGATTCGGAGGGTCCTCCTGCGGTGACAACATCCGTCACCATTCAACCTGCGGAAATAGAAGACCCACACAGGCCTCAGACGGGTCCACCCAGTCCTCAGACAGATTCATCCAGTCCCGAAAGTGTCTCACCAAGTCCTGAGGAAGATTCGTCTAGTGAAGAGATATACTCACCCAGTGTTTCCAATCCTGAGACAAATTCAATAAGTCCTGAGACGGAATCACTCAGTTCTGATACAGGTTCACCCGGCTTTGAAACGGATTCATCCAATACATTAATCCCTGACACGGATTCATCTCGTCCATCAAATCCTGACCTGGGCTCAGTCAGTCCATCTAGCAACGGTATGAATACGCCAAGTCAGCCCGGTTTGGAGACGGGCTCGTCTATCCCTGAGAATGGTTCGCCCAATCCTGAGTCCAGACCAGAGGATTCCCCTGGTATGCCCAATCTTGACACGGATTCAGATAGTCTTTCCATCAGCCCTGCAACACACTCATCTACTCTTGATACTGTTTCGCCCAGTTCTGAGTCAGGTTCAACCAGTCGTCAGACGGATTCCCCCTACCTGTCTGTTCAGACGTTTGGAACGGGAAAAACAGATGAAGCTGAAAACAAGTTTATAAGCGAAGGTGGATCATCAAACGAGGAAGAAGACTTCGATTTGAATTTCTCACCGATGTCCAGCACGAACAAGCAATCCAAGGAACCTTAAAGCATCACCTCGGTCGAGGTCGAGGCTCCTGACTCAGAAACCTTGCGTTCACCTTCTGTTGTAGGTGACACGACGGCCACTTATGAAGATAACTATACCTCTCTGCTTTCGAACGAGTCGGCGGAGTTGGGCTCAGGTCAGGAACAAGACTTGGATGTACCCGATGGCGACCAAGACGCGTTTATTCCTTTAGCAGTCTATGACCCAGCCGTCTTCGTGGTCCAATAACTCGAAATGGACCATTCCGCTGCAGAGCATGGGATGGATGGTGCGCATCTGGAGGCGGTTAACCTTGTCTCTGAAGATGCGTAGCTCACCATAATGCTAACTTTCATGCGGAGAGTGTTCTGGAAGTACGCAAATATAAGAGAAAGTTCTTACTGTAGTGGTTTTAAAGCTATTAGTGGAATGTCTCAGTACAGAGGTTAACACGTAGTAATTCTAATGAACATTCATCATGGACTGCAGGACTTATTTTACCAAAAATGCAACAACAAAAAATACTTTCCTAGATTCTTGAAATCAGACTGCATTCACCGCCTTCGTCGATAGCATTGCTAATAAGGGTAGATTGCTCAGTCGTCGGTCGTTAACTGGAATTATTTTCATTGTTTTGTCTGCTCAGCTAAGCGGCCCTAATCCATGCCACTCGGTAGATATTTGACCCTGAAAAGGATATTTAAATATATAAAAACGTATACAAAGATATTTGACCCTGACCTGTGTGCTGTTTTCCAAATTGTATACGTCATTATATTTGCTTCCGTTCATGGAGGTACCGAAAACACTTCATTTAAATCAGTATGGCTTGGATCAGACGGATTTGGATTGGCTTGGATCAGACAGATTTGGATTGGCTCATGTCATAGGCACTCTTATCGCAAAGCATACAACGCCACAGTTTCCTGCCATGAAACACAAAGTGTCAAACCAGAGGGGACGCTGCAACTAAATGGCAGGATCTAAGTAGCCCGTGAGTCATGCCTGCAACCCACATAACACACCCATGTGGTTACCACATGGGGTTAAGATGGGCTACGTGGGCTCACATGGGCATGGGAATGCACATGGGATCGGTATGAGTCCCATGTGGGCTGAGGAGGCACATTTTAATATGGGAATGACGTGGGCATACCCATATGGGCCCTATGTGGGATTGAGGAGGTTAGAAGGTGGTGTGCTAGCCCATATGATAACCGTACAGAAACGTCTTCCAAAACCATATGGGCACCATGTGGGAAAGGTGGGCTAGCCCACATGGTTACCATGTGGTTACCATGTGGTTACCATGTGGTTACCATGTGTCTGTGTTATGTGGGAACCTACGATCGCAGCCGACGCTAGGGTTTCGTCTCACCCCCTCCCCTGTCCAACACACACACACACACACACACACACACACACACACACACACACACACACACACACACACACACACACACACACACACACACACACACACACACACACACACACACACACACACACACACACACACGCACGCACGCACGCACGCACGCACGCACGCACGCACGCACGCACGCACGCACGCACGCACGCACGCACGCACGCAGGCAGGCAGGCAGGCAGGCAGGCAGGCAGGCAGGCAGGCAGGCAGGCAGGCAGGCAGGCAGGCAGGCAGGCAGGCAGGCAGGCAGGCAGGCAGGCAGGCAGGCAGGCAGGCAGGCAGGCAGGCAGGCAGGCAGGCAGGCAGGCAGGCAGGCAGGCAGGCAGGCAGGCAGGCAGGCAGGCAGGCAGGCAGGCAGGCAGGCAGGCAGGCAGGCAGGCAGGCAGGCAGGCAGGCAGGCAGGCAGGCAGGCAGGCAGGCAGGCAGGCAGGCAGGCAGGCAGGCAGGCAGGCAGGCAGGCAGGCAGGCACGCAGGCACGCAGGCACGCAGGCACGCAGGCACGCAGGCACGCAGGCACGCAGGCACGCAGGCACGCAGGCACGCAGGCACGCAGGCACGCAGGCACGCAGGCACGCAGGCACGCAGGCACGCAGGCACGCAGGCACGCAGGCACGCAGGCACGCAGGCACGCAGGCACGCAGGCACGCAGGCACGCAGGCACGCAGGCACGCAGGCACGCAGGCACGCAGGCACGCAGGCACGCAGGCACGCAGGCACGCAGGCACGCAGGCACGCAGGCACGCAGGCACGCAGGCACGCAGGCACGCAGGCACGCAGGCACGCAGGCACGCAGGCACGCAGGCACGCAGGCACGCAGGCACGCAGGCACGCAGGCACGCAGGCACGCAGGCACGCAGGCACGCAGGCACACAGGCACACAGGCACACAGGCACACAGGCACACAGGTACACAGGCACGCACGCAGGCACGCAGGCACGCAGGCACGCACGCAGGCAGGCAGGCAGGCACGCACGCACGCACGCACGCACGCACGCACGCACGCACGCACGCACGCACGCACGCACGCACGCACGCACGCACGCACGCACGCACGCACGCACGCACGCACGCACGCACGCACGCACGCACACACACACACACACACACACACACACACACACACACACACACACACACACACACACACACACACACACACACACACACATGCGCGCAAATTCGAGCAGAAATAGGGTGGGCTGGAGCAAGTGTTCTACTTATGATACCTATGTTTCTACTGGCAATGCCTGATACTTTTCCGATGTGCGACTTAAACCTAAGGTCTTCATCAACCAAGACACCAAGGTACTTAACGGTTCGAGCCCGCTTCAAATGCCTCAGATTGACTGGTATAGCAAGGTCATTAGAAGGAGACTGAGGAGAGTAGAGCTGGTAGTAGGTTTTAGAAGTTGAAAGTGACAATCGATTTGCATGCAGCCATTCTGTGACTTTTGGAAATGACTCAGAGACAATAGCCTGCAAATAATTCATATTAAGGGCAGAGTATAGAATAGCCGTGTCATCGGCAAAGATAATAAATTTTGTCTGCACACAAACAGAGGAAAGGTCATTAATGTATAGTAGGAAGAGTAAAGGACCAAGAACAGATCCTTGTGGGACCCCGCAGGTGACGTCCTGCGGGCCCGATGTGCTACCCTTGTATTTTAACTGATGCTTTCTGCTTGATAGATATGATGTGAGTAGATTAAGAGCGTTTACAGTAATACAAAGTCAAAGTCAAAGTCATGTATTAAGATACATCCACGTTGTGGCTTTTACGTATCCAGTCGGAGTACATGTGTAGTGATATCTAAATACAAAGGCACAGTGTAAACACGATAAAAAGCAATACGATCGCGGTCAGTAAAAGAGAACACATTGTACATGGTAGGCCTGTTATCGCACGGTATGAGGCTTAACCACCAACCATAAGACAATTGAAGCGGTCAATGCAGGTCACATGCTATCCGCACATAGGAAACCGCAACCCCGACTGCGGGTGTTTACCTTAGACCTTAAAGATTCCAGTGTTCCAGGTTTTCGCCGCTCTAAATGCAAACGAACGCTGGCTGCTCGACAGTTTACACAACGGCAGTTCCAGCGCTCCTGCCGCAGCAGCTCGGGACTCGCGTAGCGATACATGGGCTCGCCGGACAAACATGGCCCTGATGGCGGGAGGACACTGCTCGGCATTAAGCGCTCTGTGCACCTGGATCCGGTCGTGCTGGCGCACCATCTTATCGACTCTGCCAGCCAAGCGATACCAGGGCAGGTGTCACATGCTCAAAACACCGCACTCCCGTTACCAGCCTGGCCGCGAAGTTGACAGTTTTTTTGCAATCGGTGCAAGTGACACTGGGCGGCTCCTCCCCAAACGAATAGACAGTATTGGATATGGGGAAATACGTGGGCGTGGATGAGGAGTTTAAGGGCATCAGGTGTGAAGTGATGGCGGATCTTGTATAGGGATGAAAGGAAGGCGTTGCATCGTCGGACCACCATGGATATATGAGGTTCCCATGTCAGGTGCTGGTCGAGGAGGACTCCGAGTATTTTTACATTTTGGCATGGATAAATTTCCGAGCCGGACAGAGTGATGTGAAAGTCTTTGGCCTTTTTGAGGGATGTTTTGGTTCCGATGATGGTAAAGAAAGTCTGAATCGACTCTTCGACCCACACCTTCAGGTTGGATAGGGCGTCGGCAGTGGGTGAGGAATGGTCAAGGAGCTGGGTGTCGTCGGCGTAGGACAGGAGACGGCCGTGGGTGAGGAAGGAGGACAGGTCGTTGATGAAGATGAGGAAGAGGACTGGTCCGACGATGGAGCCCTGAGCTACTCCGTGGGTCAGTGGGAGAGGAATGGAGTAGCCGCCGCTTACCGTCTGTTTTCGGTCTTGGAGGTAACTCCGGAACCATGGCGACTGCACACCATACCACTCAAGCTTATCCAGGAGGACACCATGATCGACACTGTCGAAGGCCTTGCTCAGATCAAGCGTCGTTAGCGACGCGACTTGGCCCTGGTCAATCTTTGTTGAGATCCAGTAGACAGCGTCGAGCATGGCGTCCTCCGTGGAATGGCACGGTTGATACGCATACTGACATGGGGAGAGAACGTGGTTGTGGACTAGGTAAGATACGAGTTGAACGGACACCACTTTTTCAGCAATTTTTGAAAGCACCGGTAGGACAATTACCTACCGGTGCTTTCAACCTAGCACCGGAAGGTTGAAAGCACCGGTAGGTAATACCATACCTAATTATTTTTTAAAGCAAAATTTGGGTGTTCACCGTGTCGAAGGCACGGGCCAAATCTAAGTAAATACAAGTCGATACATACCCTTAAGCAAGTTTCGAAGTAACATAGTTATGCAGAAGTGAAATAGGCATGTAAGTATAATGTTTTGCTCTGAAACCAAATTGATAATCGTAGAGGATATTGTTGTCCGAGATGAAGGATGTGATCTGATGGTGCATGATAGTCTCAAGAATCTTCGAAAAGACTGGCAGAACCGAAATCGGTCTGTAGTTTGCGAACTGCGTTCGAGAACCTGCCTTGTAGACAGGTGTAATAAGAGCAGCCTTGAAAACATCAGGAAAAATGCCTTTAGATAAGTAAAGATTAACCATATAAGTGATGTGCGCCAACATATTTGGAAGTATAGCTTTGACAAGCTTGGTGCTAATGTTATCAAGCTCAGCACTCGCATCCTTCAGCATTGAAACAACATTGAACAAATGATTTTGGGTAACAGGGCAGAAAGTCATCACATCGGGCACGGTCACATGATTCAAGTAGGGAGTAGGGTCCTTGTCACTGGGGCCAAGAGATGAGTCAAGAGAGTGTGCAACTTGGCGATAGTATTCGTTAAACAAGTCTGTTATCAACTTTGGATCATCAACATCTCTCTCCCCAACTTCAAATATATCTGGCAGATCTGAGTGACGTCTTTTGTTCTGTAAGGCTTCCAGTAGGTCGGCCCATAGACGTTTAGGGTTCTGACGATTCTTTTCAAACTGGGCCCTGAAGTATAACTTCTTTGCGTGCCGAATAGCCAGCCTGAGGGTATTTACGAAATTTATTTTGATTTTCAGACGCACGGTGTTTGCGAAATTCCTTTAGAAGCCTATTTATCATGTTAATAGATCTCAAGAGACCAGGAGTCACCCATGGCTGAATAGGAGAAAAAACGCCTTGATGAGCAGTGACTGTGAGGCTTCTGTTGTAATAACTGAGATCAGTCTATCTGCAGCTACCTCAGGGTCATCAATGCTCTGGAATTCAACCAGGCGATTGGTTATGTTAACCTTCAGATCCTCTATCCTATCATAATTGAGCTTTGGTTTGTGCAGTGAGCGTCCTATTCTTAAATTAATCTTTTAGGGAAATAATAATTACCTTTTTCCACAAAAATGGAGTTTGCACTTGAAATTGCCAGACGAGACCAAAATATATTGTAAATTCATCACATTTTGCATGAAAACTTTCCTACCGAAAGATATTTCAAGTTAAAGTTGATAAGCGTTCCACACTTCTAACGACCGGTACTTGCAAGTACTTTTGGTCCTCATCAAACTGCGGGCTTTTCCCGTATTGTTTTTTTTTACGCAATGGAGTGGAAAATATATTGTGCGTTCTGCTTGTTGTGATTATATGCCCGGCGATCTTCAAAAACTAACAGCGATTGGAAAAAATGGCAATAAAATCGGAAGCTCATCGATGCACATCAACGGCGGCATAGTTAGTGGTTGCGACCCTCAATTTTTGAAAATCGATTCATTTGTTTTCAACATTAGGAGTATTGTATAATTTGTCTGTGGCTGTATATAACACTATGCTTTATATTATCATGAAAAATAAGAGTTTTTCCCCAAAAAAACTAACAAACAATAACACAAAACTGGCAATTAAATCGGAAGCTCATCGATGCACATCGACGGAGACCTATCTAGCGTCGGCGATTTGTTCACATGAAGTCATTGTCATGCTTCTCGGCGCACTTAATCATTGTGGCGAGTTGTTCTTGATTAGTATACCCAAGTCCCGTAGCAGGCTTTGTTAATGACGTCATTGGTGCCATTCTTGTGTAGCATTGCAAAATATATCTGATTTTGAGTTGAAAGCTATTTAAAGACTTATTGAAATTATTGTTTTTAAGTTTGAATTTTCTTGTTAATCATTATTAAAGGTATTTTATCACTGTATTTCATAGTAGTTGACACTTCAGAAACTTGTGACGTAATAATATTGTATCCAATATGCATTTCCCTCACCTTTTGCTATTGTGGCGCAGTGCCGAGTGCTTTGCGAATACTAGCTTGCCTGGGGTTCAATTCATTCCGCCCTTATTTTATTCGAGTTGGTATAGTTTGCATGTTGTTGTTATTCATGACTTATAATGATAGTCAGTCATGCATCACGGATGCTTCACGGATTGCTTCACGGATCAGAGCGCTGCTCGAACGCACGCTAGTAGCGCTAGTAGCGCTTTCGTTCTCCATGGCAACCAGGCGTGAGCCAATGAAAATCCAGAACGTATTCCCTTTCTGGTTTTTGATTGGCTGACGCCTGGTTGCCATAGAGAACGAAAGCGCTACTAGCGCTACTAGCGTGTGTCCGAGCAGCGCTCAGTTTGATCCGAAATGTCGCAGAGCCTCCAAACATGCCGCACTCGATGTAAGCAATGGTAGGGAAGGACGAGTTTGTCAATGACCTTCATGAAGTACGTACTTGTTTGGTATTTTTTCCAAACTTACAACTTTGAATTTGGGAATAATTTTTAAATTTAAATAAAATAATTTTAAAACAATAACAGTAGCCTAAGAAATTGTTGCTAACAAAATCAAAAGGTCATTATTTCCCTTTAAGCTAGATGAGCAGAAAACAGCTTGGTTGTCAGCTATACTTGAGCATATTGAGCCACTGCTTGTTATGGTATTTAGTGCATTCGTGAAAATGTTATCAATTAGTGTTTCATTGAAGGGTGGTGTGTTCGCTATGCGAGTTGGAACAGTGATAGTGGGAAAGAACCCCAAGGAATTTAAGCAATCTAGAAATATTTCAGGTTCATGCTCCTCATTGTATTTGAATAAATTGATGTTCCAATCTCTTCCCCAGAAGCATGGCTTGTTTAGTAGATTGATTTTGTCCAAAGTGTGCTCCACATATTCCATGAATGGTCTCACAAGATATGAAGGAGACCTATCCACTGTGGCAACAATGAATGAGGTTTGCCAGGCACAGAAATAAGTAAAAAGATTGATTGAAACTCAATCTGTTTCACACAAAGATTATCTAGAACTTTGCAGAAAGGAAATAATGGTTTTCTGAAATATATTGCAGAACCTTTGCCAGTGATGCCGTTGTCTGGTGTGGAATGTATCATTTCATATCCAACAATGTCATAGTTAGTAGGCAAACCTGGGTCTAGCCCGGTTTCCGAGATCAGAATAAAATCAGCATTTTGTTTTGCCTTGGACACCAAAGTAACAATGTCATTGTAACTCTGGTGAATTGATTTATGTGCAGAAAAGTGATATTACCCTGCTAAAGCACTTTAGCTGATTGTGAGGGCAAAAAAGTTGTACAACTAAGTGCAACTGACAATAAATTAGGGACTTCCATTTGCATGTTTCCCAGAATAGGTGTATCGTTAGGAAGAAGCTTCAACAATCCCCTCATCCTTCACAAAATAAGCTCCAGTAAGAGCAATTTTTGACAAATATTCAAAATGTCAACAAACAACAACTAGATATAACGAGAAAAGAGAGGATAAAGTGGCCAAGAAGTGGCCAGTTTATGCGCACTTAGTATAATCAAAAGAGAATCACCGTTGGATATTGCTAACTCCAGGCATGAGGGGTCACTCAGAAACAGGATTCAAGGGGTGGCGGAGTAGACCGTCTTTACGGCAGTTTCAGTCTGACGTCAATTTGGGCCCCATCCAGAGGAGCAGGAACCCTGTTTGAAGAGGCAGCATGGACCACATCAGCAGGTGGGTCAGGGAGCAGGACAATGTGAGACAGCCCAACCCAGGACGGGAATCGCTAGGCAACCCATCTCCAGCAGGCACACCCTGAGCCCTGCTAGCGGACTGATCAGGTAAAGGAGGCACCCTTGGGTTTTTGTTCCGGTTGCGCTGGACAGTGACCCAGGGGTTACTGCCTCGGGAGCTGTCCTCCGCCTGGGCAGTCATACCGCCATGGATTGCTCGGAACTGGTCACGCATAGCAGCATCTGAGGGATCCATCTTCTTGCCTTCACAAAGCTCACGGATCTGATCTGGTCCACAGCCGAAGGGTCTCTACAGGTCTCACATCCCTACTCTCAGATGTTCTGACAAGTATTTTACCTGCCCGGGTAAAATAAGAAAGCACAGACGAGCTTGGGTCATTTTTGAGTGCCTTGATCATTTCGATGACCGACAGACGTTCTGTGGCCAATGATTCGAAGACCAGGAGGCCACGCCTCCTGGGCTTTGTTCGGGCCCTGTAGACACGATCAGAGTTGTCCAAATGGGTGAATCGCACAAGAATAACTTTTGGATTTCTTAGCCTATGGCAGGCACAGATGTCACTTCTGTTGACACCTGTTACTCCAAGATATGTTGACAACAGTCTCAGTACCACATCCCGGGTGTCCTCACCCCTGACAGGCACCTCAACTGCAGAACCTGTGAGTAACAGGGTCTGTTTCCTACTGTACATCTGTTGACCTTCAAGGCGCAACATAGTAGAAGTCATATCACGCTCTAGCTCTTTCTGTTCAGCTTTAACAAGGCAAAGATTGTCCTCAACTGCCTCCATCCTGACAGTAGTCTCTCCATGCCCCACACTTAGAACCTCAAGGGTAGCTTTAAGGTGATCAACTGTTTCAGCCAAAGAATTTACTTTCTCCTTCATATCTGCATTTTCCGCAGACAGGCGTTCAATTTGCTCCCTCTGGCTAGGCGGCATCACGAAGGGGCTAGCAAGACCAGTCAAGCACTATACCCACTTAATGCCAAGGTAAGGTAAGCAGGAGGGGGGGGGGGGGGGGGGCTGGTTGGATGGAAGGGACACGGAACTGGAACAGGAGCGCGTCACAATTGACTCGGCAGACCTTTTCAGGTGGCTAATTCAACATATTCAATTATATCCGCATAAACCAGCCCTAGCTTTACTCAAAAATAATAATTTTACAATCTCACCTAATATAATTGGGTACCTGCAGAGCTGAACAACGGTGGCAAGAGATGCAAGAGGCGCACGAAGCCGGGCGGCGGTGTTTTTGTCAACAGCTGACGCTAACCCTCAAACCAAGGTCTCGCAAACTATCGTGGCTGTGAGAACGCGCAGCTCCTTTTTTTCTTTCTTTTTTTGTAGTGGCCTTTACTAATACGTTACTGGCCTACGGACTCGCAAGCCGCAAGATTGCTCTCGAATCGGTCAGAACTCAGAACAGCTGATCGCATAGACTACCAAGACTACAAACGTAAACATCCATCCTTGAAAGGCGCGCCAAATTTGAACTTAGAATTATTTTAACCAAAATATAAGTGTGCAGAGCACTGCATGAGATAGTTTTCACTAACTACTATATAAACAATGCCTAATAAACACAATAAATGGCCATTTGATAATCACTTGCCCTAGGAAAGACAGGTAAAGGACTAGGGAAACGAGACCTCCAGCAGCGACCCGTCCACCACCAACCCAGCAAGGTTTTTATCAACCTTGCTGGGACTAGCTACAGACAAATAAATGCCAGCGCTGTATTTGTTTTTAGATAAAACTGATATAGAAACATGCTTTCTCATTTCGATTGATCAATTTCAAATTTTCACCTTCAGTGACCTGAACTTGACCTAAACTTGACACTATCTTCACGTAAATGAAGTCAGGTGGTAAAATGACTATCACTATCGAATTATACGCGTAAAACCATCCATAAAACATGTGCTGCATGACTTTCGTATATATTTTGTGTGTAGTGACCTTTTGTGACCTGACCTTCACCTTGATATTTTCCAACAATCTCACTTTTGGTTAAGTGGGATATATATCATACCTTTGACAGCACTTTGGGTGAATATAGGCGCAATCGAAGGCCATGGATGGCAAGTATTGTCCATAAACTCAAATACCTCGATTTTGACGTTTGACTTGACCGTGACCTGACATGTGACCTTAATTTGAAATTGTTAAGTGTGCGTTAGGTTTATCTTATTGAGCGCTTTCGAATGCCATCTTGCGCGTTCCGCGGCGATCATTAGTTCTGAAGATAACGGGAGGGGGGCTAAAAAAGCCCTCCCCCCAGTTATTCGTGTTGCAGAATATACCCCAGTGACTGCCGGGCTAAGTCAAATTCCAAATTTGACCTGAATTCAAGATAATTTAGGGTCATGTGGTGAACCAGGTATGTCGTGCTGCAGAATGTCGGACGCGTCTCGCCTCGACGAGACATACACAGTGGTGCCGGTTTCACGTTCTAATCTCCATTTTTGTTCTGCCTCCTGCAGGCGAGCGCGACTGGGCTGGATGCGCGGCCGGCACGACCGTGCTCGGGCGGCGTAGCATTAATCTCCATACTGTTAACCCGCAATTGACTGGGGGGGGGGGGGGGTAACGCCCCCCCCCCCCTGATGAATTTTCGCAATAGCTGGAAAACTATTTGCGCTATCAACGTGAAACTTCGGGTACCTTTTCATAAATCATTGTTACGTCTTGTGTGCAAAAATAAACATAGAATCGTCGAATTTTGTTCGATTGGTGCACTTTTGCCGCTTCTGACATTGGGAGCAGGTCGGTTTTTCGTCTCCATCCAGCACCTCCTCCTTGTTGAAGAGATCGAGGCAGGCCTGCAGGCGGACCTGGCCCATCTTGGCTGGGATGGGCAGGCTGAGGTCCCAGAACGGGTCGAACCTCACGGACGAGTGGCCACACACGGTGCACTGCAGCGTCGATTTGAGCTGGCCCACAAACAAGTCCGTAAACTTGGAGTTGTCGAGCCGCGTGAACCGTTTCCAGGATTCCATGGCCTTCTCACTGTCACTGAGTGTGACGTCGATGTCCACGGCGATTAGGTGAGGTGGCGAAATGACCCGATTGACGTCCTCGTGCAGCCCCTCGAGCAGATACCGGAGAAACTCATGAGCGTCGTGCTGTTGATTGCCGGCGTAGCGAGGCGCGAACTGCTGTAATTGTTCCTTGAATGGTGCTACCGATAACACGCGGCTTGGCAACTCACCTCCCTTCCATATATTTTGCATGAGACTGGCGAACGCCTGCGCGAGCGCGCCCTTCATACTGGAGGTGGTGTTGATGTCCTCGGCGTACTGTTCATGCAGGATGAAGTTGTGCAGGGCCTGCGTGTTGCTCAGACACTGCAGAACTGAGCTCATGAAACAGGTATTGCCTGTATTTTGCAGTCCGGTGAGGCCGTCTAGGCTGCCGTGCTCGGCAGTGGCGCTGGCTGTGCTACTGCTGGCCTTCGTGGTCTGTGCGCCGGCGCTGGCCTTGACGGTCCGCGCGTCTCCCACGCTGTTAAAACCAGCAGTCGAAAGGACCGAGGCAGCATTACCTCGCATGATGGCAATGGACAGCCGCTGCCAGAGCCAATTTGTCTCCCGGCGATCACCCGAGATGCTGATGAGCCTCGCGCCAAGCTCTCTGATGAAGGCTCTGGTGGAAGGGCCGCAAACGCCTCCGGTCTCAAATGCCACTGGTTCGAATTGGAATCGCTGGGTCAAGTCTGCGTATTTCCGTCTTTTTCTCGCTTCTGCGTCTCGAGCGGCTTATCCTGCAGTTGTTAATTTATTTTTATTTTTTTACTCCCGAAACTAAAACAAAACTTTTTTATGGTGGGAAAATTATCACAAAATCAAAATGTTCTTAAATATTCAAAAACCGGAAGATATGTCAGAGAACCATACCTAGGCAACTACCATGCCGAAATTTCAAACTGATTTATCCATTTTTGACTGACTTTGTTTGACATCTAAAGTATGGGTAACTTATGAATTCATATTTGTTAATTGCGTGTTGTTGCTTGTATTGACTAGATACAGACAAATAAATACCACTACTGTATTTCTGAGACAAAAGTGGTCTAGCAACAGGCCTTTTCTGTTTAGATTTAACAATGTAAAATGTTGACCTTCGGTGACCTGAACTTGACCTGAAATTGCCATTTAATTCACGTAAATGAAGTCAGGTGGTAACATGACTATCACTATCGAAATATACGTGGAAAATATCTCATAAAATATGTGTTGCATGACTTTCGTATATATGTTGAGCATAGTGACCTTTTGTAACCTGACCTTGACCTTGACCTTGGCCAACAATCTCAATTTAGCTCATGCGGGATATGTATCATACCTTTGGCAGCACATTGGGTGAAACTGGTCGCAATCAAAGGCTTTGGATGGAAAGTATGGCCGATAAATTCAAATACGTCGATTTTGACCTTTGATCTGACTGTAACCTGACATTTTACCTCACTTTGACACTTTTGAGCAAGCTTTAGATTTGTTTCATTGAGAGCTTTCTATTGCCGCCTTGCGCGTCTTGCTGCGATCATTGGTTCGGAAGATAACCAGGGGGGCATTTAACGCCCCCCCCCCTCTCAGTCAATGGCGTTCTGCTGAGACCCAAGTCAATGCCGGGTTAAAGAGATATTGCCACCTCCGGAGGATTTCTAAAAAGCAACTTAATTGAATGGTTGGGATCAACAATCGTGTATTCTCAAGCTCAAACTTGCTCCTGCAGCACCTAAAGCAGGGTATCGGCATTGCACTCGCGCCCGCCCAAAGCCGAAGCGTCCGAATTCGCCGATATTTGACCTTAATAGTTTATCTGTGTTATAAGGTATTGGACACGAATCTCATATGGCCCCAAAGTCGATCCATGGCCATTCTTGCTGTTTTATTCATATTTTATTATGAAAGAGGCTATTGTTGTTGAAAATATATTCAACTGTATACGCATTTTATTTTTAAATTGCAATGACGGAATGGTGAAGTTGAGTTTACAATTTAAAAAGCAAATCATAGTCCGCAAAGAAGTGATTCTGAATAGTGATGAGGCGACTCCAATTTTACCAATTTGTGCCAATCATGAGCGGTACGAATGTATTTTTTGATATAATGGGGGGAGTTTCGGGAACCAAATTTTGCAGGTGAAATCGGACACTTAATCTACCGATACACACCAAAAAAAACATATTGGCCTGCCAGGTGGCAATATCCTTTTAAGAATACTAACAAACGGAAAAAATAGATGGCATTGCAGATATTGCTTAGCATGCGATTGGAGAACGGATATAGGCCGGAGTCGGAGTTGGAGTCGGAGTTGGAGTCGGAGTCGATTATTTCAGTCCGGAGTCGGAGTCGGAGTTGCTAAAATTATGTCGACTCCGCAGCCCTGTTTTGAACACATCGCAAATACCAAATGAATAGAATCACTGTGCACCAGGGGTGTATTTTCCTATTCAGTTGAGGGGGTTTCAGCCCCTCCCCCAATTTGGCTTCAGCCCCCCGCCCCCCAACTTGGACGAGAAAGTGGGTCAAATTCGGGGAGAAATCTGTATTTTTGGGATTTTGATGGTACTTTAAGCGATTTTTCCCAGCTCAGCCCCCACTTTTCTGGAGAAGCTACGCTCCTGATATGCACCCCCCCCCCCCCCCCCCCCCCACCCCAGACTAGCAGGATGTAAAATTAGTCTTACTGGAGTAGGGAAGGGATGACAAAAACATGGTTGCTATCATAATTAATGTTGGACAATACTGATACATTGCAAACATGAAGAAACTTTCCAGTACATTACAAACATAAACTAATTCCAGCACGTACCTTTACAGAAATTGACAAACATGGACAATCATTGGACACATTTTAGCTCAAGACTCAAGGCTGCATATACTGAATGTTTTCAAATCCCTCCCAAGGTATCATACAGCTTTAGCTAATTATTGGGCGACTTTCGCTTTTGCACACCTTTATATAGGTAAATACAATATTCTATACTAATTTTACATGTCTAATTTAATCAGAACTGCACTCTAAACAGGGACATTCTCAGTACTTACCAAACAATAATAATTTGTATCACCCGTCAATCGCCTCAGCCGACCGCCCGCAACGATTCCACCATTACAACTGAAATTTAAACAACGTGGGCGCAGAAATGCGTCAGATACCAAGTTTGCCACATGACGTCATTATAGCGTTCAGCGCTGGCCTGGACGTTCCAGGCTTCGCATTTGCTGATCTGTCCCCGACCTCGCCTCGTACCAGTACGTATGTGCCGCTGTCTGATTTGTCGCCCACCCACTGTCTGATTTGTCGCCCACCCACTGTTTGATTTGTCGCCCACCCACTGTCTGATTTGTCGCCCACCCACTGAAGGGGCCGGCGAGACCAGAGCGCCAGTGACCTGTAAACCGTATATGACCTCGTATGACAGAATACAGACGGACGCCCAGAGGAC
>JAXIVJ010017816.1:5000-25059 GCA_036785665.1 Chirona hameri | reverse complement strand
CCGTCAGTCGCACGCAGCGCAGGTGATATACAAGATTTGTTAGTGGCACATTTTACAAAAGACCAGTATCGCTTGGAGTTAGTTTTAAAAGCATCGGTTAAGCCTCGCAAGTATTCAAAGTATTTGCAATTTGACTACGACTTAAAATCTCTTCTTTTATTTACAAAGTTGGCCCTGGTTTCGGGAATAGGGTTCCGACGCATTCGACAATAGGCGGCTTCCTTCAAACGCAAGGCGGTGCGCACCGCCTTATCAAACCACGGTGGCACCCTGCTCCGGAGGACCACCGTCGGGACGTGGTCGGCGATGGCGGAGCTCAGCAGTGTGTAAAAGGTATCTACTGACTCATCGACGCTCAGGTCGTCCAGCATTACCCACGGGATCAAAAATAAACTCCGGCGCAGACCATCGAAGTCGGCGCTTTTATAATTGTACGCAGTACGCCTTGTAACAACAGGTTTCTGATGCATTGGCACCGTACATGAGGCTACCGTCTCTTTGTGATCGGACACCAGCAGGCTATCTCGTACGTAGACGTTAGTTGGCAGTCGCCTGGTGAACACCAAATCTAGTGCCGCATCACCTCTGGTGGGCTCGGACACCCACTGTTTAAGACCTATCATATCGCAGTCATCTATAAATCGAATAGCTCTATTGGTACGTTTATGTAGGTTAACGGTTGCTCCGTCCGATGACGCCGTCCACACGATCTCGGGCAGGTTAAAATCACCTACGACGAGGAGTCTACTAGAGTCCTGAGGCTGGATGGCTGTCAACGAGTCCGTGATCTTCTGAAGAGCAATATCGTCGTCGAGTGGTCGGTAGCAAATGGCGACAGTCACCGATGGGCCCCGCAGACGGAGTAGCAGCGTCTCTGTGCCGTCTGGATCTGCGAGTCGCAGAGGCAGCAGAGACGTCCGAACAGCACAAGCTACGCCGCCGCCCCGGGATCCTCGGTCACGACGAAGCCATGTATGTTGTTCGAAGCCAAGACCCAGCTCGGTGTCAGCAACGGTATCGTTTAGCCACGTCTCGGTGATTGCTACGATGTCATAGCGCTCGAGGACCGGAGCGCACGCCCTGAGATCGCCCAGCTGCTTCTTCAAGCTCTGGGTGTTGGCTTCAAACTCCGAGCGTCTGTCAACGCACCAGGTGGCGTCGCATAGGCGGGAGACGTATCCGGACCCGGGTTAAAGGGAGTGTGCCTACTGTTTTGGAATGTCAAAAATATTTTTCATACGGTATGTAGCTGTTGGTTTGATTGTTGTATATGATGAAATTCACATCTGGAGCCCCTTTAGTTGAATTTTCACTTATATTGTTTTTTGTTTATTTTGGTTTCGATATCTATAAAACGATCGCCACTATGGTGATGTTATGTAAACGGCGCACACAAGACAATACAATTACGGTCACATTATGCAAGATAGAAAGACGAGTTTTGCACAGCACGTTCTTGCCACTGTGAACTTTATTATGTGCAAGTTGCGTAGCTTAAATTGATATCTTCTTCAAAAAATGGCCATCGGCCATCATCGAAACGGCCATCATCGAAAAACATGATGGCCGTCCAGTTTCTGTTCGGCTGCTGCCATCAACGTGCACGAGCTGTTTTGTTGAATTGCTATTGGCCGGGGCTAACAATGTGCTAGCAGTTTAATCGATAGTTGCAGTGCTTCTAGTAGCGGAAGCCCTCTGGAGTCTACCCGATAACTTTTTGCTCCCAAGCAAATTCCTGGAGTCTTTGAATATCTCAGCAACTAGGGTGAATCTGGAGAAATGATGTAATGGTTCAATTCAGAAAATTGTGTTCTATAGACCAGTGCCAATAACCCCAACTAAGCGATGTGAGTAGGCACACTCCCTTTAAGCTCTACATCTCCGGCCAGTATGATGGCTGGCTTGTAGCTGAATCGTCCCGTCTGATGTGTCGCACAAGTATTGGCGCAATACGCTACACGAGTCCGGAAGTGGCGAATGGAAACCCGAGCCAAACGTAGGGACGGTCGGCGCAGCGACAGCGAGGCGTCGTCGCACACTGACAGACATCGGAGACTCTTGAGAGTTCTCAGAGACCATACAGGGGTCGATTTAGTCTCTGCAGAGAGCCACATTTTACGAGAACTTTCGAGGGGGTCTTTTGGTCTCAAGATTATCTTTTTTGTCAAAGTTCTCAGCGTGAACGAGGTTCTAGCAAGGTTCTCAGCGTGTCTTGCTTGAGAATGCCTGAAAAACGTCTCGGCGCCGGCCGGGATTGAACCGGGGACCCTTCACATGTTAAGCGAGCGCTCTACCATTGAGCTACGGCGTGGCTAATACAAGAACAAGCAAAAAGACGGTACCAACCAAGGCAATTGCTGGGTGATGTTGATACTTACCGACTTTCCGTGTATTAATATTGTTTGGTTAACAAATGATGGTATGAAAGTAATATTTACAAATTAAAACGATCGAAAAAATAATAGTTATTCGGTATTTACTTTAATAAAAGTCGGTTTCCGTCGTTGCGATTCCAGCGACACCTGCAGTGCTATGGTGGCGCCATCTGCATGGAATGAATTCAATTTCAGGATTCTCTCAGGAGATCATCCACTGTTCTCAACAGGTGACTGCCAAAACATCCCGCGGGTTCGATCCTCGATCGCGACAGACTTTTCTAATTCGTTGACTGCCTGATGGTCTCAGAGACATAAAATTGTCAGCTGGAGACATATTTACTCTCAACAACCAACGCGGAGACCATGTAGATGTATCAGGTGAGACCATCCACTGAAAGGTCTCGAAATGGAAACCGTGCAGGTTTATCAGGGAAGAGCATTCAGCAAAAGTTCTCAAAAGTGTTTCTGAGTGCAGCGGCAACAGCTGGTCGCTAGTAGCGACAATAGCGTCAGGGCACCGAAAAGTCTGAGGTGCGCGAAGAGATGGCGCCACTGGGCGCCTGTGCTTGATGGTCGTCGGCGTGAAAACATGGCGCGCCGACGTACATTTAAATTTTGTACACACCGCTGTCACGCGTCCCGAAAAGTTATTTCCACAAAAACAAAGCGTCATTTTTGACCACCATTTGCGCCGAAATAGAGTGTAGATTGGATTCCAAATTGATACCATATGAAGTGTTCTTCCTACATGTAAAACAAAAACGTTTGTTCGAGCTTCAATTCCGACTGGCAGCTTGCTGGCCGCTATCTTCTCGTCCAGTTGAGTTTTTAATCCCAGATTTGATGGTAAGAGCCGTGTTTTCCAAAATTTCCCTGTTTTTCACTGTGGATAGCTGGATTTTGATTGGTGCAAAGTCAATTTTTACATTAGATTGTTAACTTTTTTTCTCTTTTTTGTTGTGGGGGGAGACATGTTGCCCCCCCCCCCTTCGAGGCTGTTGGGGGGAGGGCATGGCTTGGTTGTCCCCCCCCCCCTCCCTGGATCCGCCAGTGTACAGGGACAAAGGGCTTTTGGGTCAGGATTTGTGTTGAAGCCATTCATTTTGTTAAGCAAGGGAAATTTGATAGAGTAAAAGGTTCCCAAAGACGAGAAAAACTCAAATCCGCAAGAACAAAATTGCATAAGAGGGTTCTCTCAAAGATAAAGAAGTTGGCACAAAGGGTGAGGTATAAGGTGGGCAAAGCAAAACAGACGCTTCGCGCCACCGTTTTCGTTTTTCCTCATCTCTGAAAAAACATTGCAGATGTCAGATGTGCAAAGGCAAACCATAGTCATAGGAACGGGGGAGGGGGCAGGGGCGGCAGAAGAGGGGACAGGGGGCAGCTGCCCCCAGTCAAGCAGTTTGGAAGCAAATATATGTGTTTGATCCCCATAAATTTGCAATGAAGAAAATATTGTGGAAATATGCTTTTTATTTTTGACCGAGAAAAGAAATTGCCCGAGAGCCATCAAGATGCCCTCGAACAGCCTGCGGGAACCCTCAGTCGGACCTTGTAGTTTACAGTGAGCTCTCGGTCAGCCTGAAGGGGCCTCGGTCTGCCTGAGGAGTGAGGAGCCATCGGTCGGCGTGAGGGGCACTCAGTCAGCCGTTGGGGCCCTCAATCGGCCTGAGATGGCCCTCAGCCGGCCCTAGGGGCCCTCAGTCGGCCTGAGGGGTCGTCATCGGTCTGCCCGATGGGGCCCTCAGTCGGCCTCAGATGGCCCTTAGCCTCACCGTGAGACTCTGTCGGCCTGGGGGCCCTCAGTCTGCCCGAGGGGGGTCTCGGTCGGCCTGAGGGCCACTCAGTCGGCCTGAGTGGGCCCTCAGTAAGCCTTAGGGAGCCCTCAGTCGGCCTGAGGAAGCCCTCAGTCGGCCTGAGGGGGCACTCGGTCGGCCTGAGGGGCCCCTCAGTCGGCCTGAGTGACATTTAGTCAGCCTGAAGGGGCCCTCAGTCAGTCTGAGATGGCCCTCAGTCGGTCTGAAGGGTCCTTAGTTGTCCTAGGATATCCCTCAGATGGCCTGAGGGGCCTTGAGTCAGCTTGAGGGACCCTTGGTCGTCCTATGAGAGCCCTCGGATTGTCTGAGGGGCCTTCAGTCAGCCTGAGGGGCCTTCGATCTGAGGGCCTCAGTCAGTGTGAGGGGCCCTCAGTCAGTCTGAGGGGCCCTCAGTCAGTCTGAGGGGTCCTTGGTTGTTATTTGCAGACACCTAAGACTAGATCGTTAGTTGTTGATGACCAAATTCGATAAGACAAATCTTTGGTACGCTAGGTTGAACCCAGTGGCGGATCAACCGTTGGGCAACATGCCCCCCCCCCCCCCCATTTCCCCCCATGAATAATTGGTAGGCAAATGTATGTTTTTACCTCCCTCCCCACCCACCCAGGACATGATTTTAAAAGCACTCGTACTATTTACCACTCCTCCCGCTCAACAACTTTCACTGACGGCGCCCTCATGTGGGAGTAGGGCGCCCTTTTTGCGAAATGTGTAGCGAAATTCGAAACTCAAAACCTAGATCCACCACTGGTTGAACCTGAGGAGGGACGTAGCCAAGCGGGGGGAGGGGGACCATGCACCTACCCCCTCCCCTGATAAAAAGTACACTAGATCAAATGCGACCCGCTGACGACCCTATCCCCACCCCCTCCCTGGCTGAGGAGCAAAATGTGATTCTACTACTGACGTGTCCTCCCTCCCCTGACAAAAATCCTGTCTGCGTGCCTGAACCTGAGTTGTGCCCCCCCCCCCCCCTCCACTGATTTTGCGAAACTACACCCCTGATATGTATATGTGTGTGCATCTGGGCGTATGACCCAGATGCACACACAGGGGGTGACGCTTCTCCAGAAAAGTTGGGGGGGTGGGGGAGCTGGAAAAAAAATCGCTTAAAGGGAATGTTTCACCTTTCTGAAAGTTGTCAAATATACGCTGGTTGTAGTCGAAAATATGAAGTAAGTGCTGCTGAACACGATGGTGATTTATTCCTTTACAACTGAGAAATATGCGTTTTTGCTTTCCCCATAGGGTTACATTGAAAAGGTCACGATTATAACTTGACCTTAGGTCACCGATATAGGAAATCCGAGATATTGTAGTCCCTAATGACATCATGACGTGTCATGAGTTTCATGTCGCTCGATTAACCACTGCCGGTGATGCTACCTAGAAGTTGTTTGGTGGTCATGACATTTTACCTGACTTAGTGACCTGATCTGACCTGGCCGGAACCCAATTTTTTGGCCAAAGCGTGGCTTAGCTATTAATTTCAAGTTGCTGAAAGTTTCAAGTCGATATCTCCGTGCGTTTTCTGATTATGGTGAGCAAAAAAAAACGGAGGGGGCGAAAAAAAAGCCCCTCCCCCGAGCGCCTCCGGAGTTAATTCCTATTCCGTTCGCGAACGTAGCCTAGCGTGGTTTATACGGGACTTTTACGTCCAAAGACTGGTAATTTTGTACCTGTAGAGGACATGAATCTGGAAAATTAGAAAAAACGCCATGATTTGGCCCAATAAAGTTGCCTCAATTTCCGAAAATATAATTCATTCATGCCTAGATAATATAAAGTCACGTGTAAACCCGGTTTCTATCTACACTGCAATTTGCGCATAAGCATCTCAAACATCTATGGGTGTAGCAAAATCATATTGTAACGCTCAACTTCACTGATTGAATAAAATGCTTTGCTATTTCGCACATGTTACGTTTCATCGTCAATACTAGAGATGTACCGGGTGATCGAGAATGAATGACCCAAAAATAAACAAGTCACATGCTTACGTATAATAATATGTTCCATAAGCACGTACTGAAATCGATTGTAGACATTGGAACATTTTATTTAGTTAGCATTTTATACACTTAGGTGACGTTTTCTGGTTATAATGATAAATTATCCTACGAGCCCTGTTCGGTACTTCAAGTAAAACAGCCCGTTCACCAAGGAGCAAGCCAGCTGGATTGTGCTGAAACACGGTGAACTGAAGTCTGTGGGAGCTGTTCGGAGGGCGTTTCGGCAACAGTTTTATCCACGCTCCTGGCGGCAAGTACCGAAACGAAGGCTTCCCACAGACTGCTCCGACTGGCCGGCAGCCTGTTCCGACTCCAGTCGTCCACACCACCGACAAATCCACAACAAATTCGATAGTAGTAGCCATTTTCACAACCGAACCCTATATAATGGCCCTTAGGTGAAGTTTGGGTCAAGATCAGGTCACATAAGGTCAACATTTGAAATTGATTAACCCCCGCCGTGCTGTTGCTCAGCGCAACCTTCGCCGTGTCGGGGGGGGGGGGGGGGGGGGCTCGAACTCGCCACCTATTAGACGTAGACAAAACCGAAAATACCGTTCGTTCGAAAATATCGGTCAAACACAACACATTAGTACAATGGGCCCAACTCGCACTGATCTTCTATATTGTGACAACGAGTGTCTGTAACACGCCTGCTATGGGTCAGGAGACAGGACTGGAGATTCTGGGTGGGTCGGGGCCCGGGGGGATCTAGACCAACCCAGGCCCCGATGAAAACACAAACTAGTGGTTAGAGTGAACACTCTGATTGTTAGAGTGGATCTTCTGATGGTTAGAGTGGGCCTTCTGATGGTTTGAATGGGCCCTCTGGTGATAAGGGTGGATTCTCTGGAGGTCAGAGTGGCTCCTCTGGAGTTAATGAATCCATCCTCATCCTGTCCTGGATGAGGATGAGTGAGGATGATATTTTTTTTAATAAAAAAACTCGTCAAAAATCATTTGGAGATTATTTCAGTCATATTTTGGCTCAGGCCAATATTTAGGTCACCAGGTCAATCCGACTGGCCTGTGCTTGGTAAACGTGCCGTTGCTTGGGCTGAAAGCGCCGAACAGGGCTCCCGAGGAGAATTGCCCGTTGTGACCAGAAACGTTCAACTACGTGTTCGAAATGATATTTATACTAAATGACCAAATGTCTACAATGGATTTTCGCACCTGCTTATGAAAAATATTATTTTACCTTTGCACGTGACTTGTTTATTTTTGGGTCATTCATTCTCAATCACCCGGTACCTATAGGGACCCATGATTTTGAGTATCCAAGCCTACCAAAGACAATGGGTAGCAGTTCTTCCTAGAAAAAAAACCTAGTTATTACGACGTTTGCAATTTTTCACGCGATCTGTTCCCCGTGCTTCTCTCATTTGGACCAAACTCCAGAAAGCTTGTGTGCAGCTTCCAGAAAGGTATGCAGCAACTGGTTGACACCAGGCCCTGGCTCCGTTGGGTATGCCTTCCCAAGTCATGCGCGAGACCGTCTCCACATATGTTGCGATGCTGTGTTGTAAAACAAAAATGAACAATGTATCGCGCCATGTACACATACCTGCTACGAACATACCATATCGGCAGGGGCGGAACTTTGTGTTTTTGATTGGGGATGCAGTAGCAGGTAACCCCCCCCCCCCCATTTTATTTACATATTTTTTCTTCATTTTTTAGATACATCATGCTGCTATAAGAGGCATTTGCTTGTTTTGTTTCCAGCTTCGGTAAATTTGCAGTTGAAGTAGACTCCATTAAAAAAAAAATGATTTTTTGACATTTTTGGGGTGCTGATTCCAAATTTGTCCACTATTTGTCATTATTTTGTCTTCGATTTTGATTAATTTATGGGTATATTGTTTTTCAATTTGTATATATATTTTGTTTTAAACATATATTTTTGGGGTGGGGGGGGGGGGAATATTGGTCAAAACCATATATTTGCTCCCAAACTTCTTGAGTGGAGGGCAGCTGCTCACCCCGCCCCCTCTTCCACCGCCCTCCCCCTGCCCCTCCCCCGTTCTTGTGCCTATAGTTTGCACATCTGCAAGGTTTCTCAGCGATGACGAAAAACGAAAAACAGTGGGACGAAGCGTATCCGTTTTCTTTGCCCACCTTATACCTCATTTTGAGTGCCAAACTTAAAGGAAATAGTTCACCTTCAACATGGGTTTTGAACTGAAATAGCAGTTTTGTAGCCCGTGTTGAGAAATCCTTATCTGGAACTTTTCTTGGCTGAAAAGACTCCCCAGCCGAAGATATTTGACTTTTTGGCGAAGGAATACGGCGCATATATGATGTACCGTACCGTCTGAAAGTGCCAGCACTGCCATGGAGCATGCGCAGACCAATAACGCACACCATAAAATCAATAGTTTACAACCTTCTGTCCTGAATTGGCGCGATGTAGGACTATTTTTAAAAAGAAAAAAAGAAACTGTATTAAAAATATAATAAAATCGTGTTCTGAAAAAAAATCCGAAGGTGAACTATTTCCTTTAAGAGGGATTCTCTTTGAGAAAATCCCTCTTATGCAATATTTGTTTGCCGATTTGTGCTTTTCTCGTCTTTGGGTACCTTTTACTCCATCAAATTTCCCTTGCGTAACAAAATAAACGGTTTCGACAAAAAAACCTTACCCCAAAGGGGGTCTTAACCCCTTGTCCCTGTAAGAGGCGTCTCTAAAAGAACAGAATAATCTGGTTATGCCGACTTAAATTCTGCGTTGCATTTGTCAGTGGCGCATAGGTGTCGCCAAGGATGGGGGGGGGGGGGGGGGCAAACGGGGCAACGTGCTCCCGGAACCTGGAATCTCTTGACCTCTTGACATCGATACATATACATATTTAACCCTCGCCCTACGGGAGCTTTTTTCACCTTCGCCCTACGGGGGTCCTAAAATGACCCCCCTGTTAACTTCCAAACCAAGCAATATAGAGCAACGCGGTAAATACTAACATGTTGCCTGTCATGTTTGGAATCTAACGGTATGCAATTTTTAGGTTTCGGGTCAACGAGTGACCTTCCAGGTCAAGTGAATGACCTCGATCGACCACGTCCAGAACAGCGATTTTGCTGTCGGAAAACCTCGAAATGAGAAATTGATAAATGTAAATAAAAAGGCATGTTCCTAAACCAGTTTTGTCTCAGAAATACAGAAAAGGTAATTATTTATTCGTATCTTGTCCAAAAAAAAGTATAAAAAAGTAATTAAAAAATGATGTCATGAATTTCTTACACTTAGGGAGCCATCACTCAATCAAAAATAGAGATATTTATTTGAAATTTGCTTTGAGTATTGTCCATACTCAGTTCTCTCACATATATTCCGTTTTTTTAACACCTTTCAAATTTTGATTTTGTGGTGATTTAAAAATAAATCAGTTTTTGTTCATTTTGAAGGTCAACAACCCAAAATTGTGAAAATCCGAGATTGCCATTTTAAAGAAAAGAACATTTTGTATCTTCATTTATATGTGTTTGGAATTTTCTTTAAAACTCTGTTCTCTATGATTTTTCCAACATTTATCGTTTTTCCACCAATATGACGTCATCAAAACATCATTAATTCCCTAGTTTCTCAACCAATTTCAATGACATTTTTACACCATACGTATAATTGTTGTATACTTAGCTATTGTAAATTTAAGAAGATGCGCCGTATGTCTAAAAAGCTATGCAGGAAAAATTTCAGGGGAGGTCGTTTTAGGACCCCCCCCCCCCCCCCGTAGGGCGAGGGTTAAAGGAAATAGTTCACCTTCAACATGGGATTTTGAACTGAAATAGCAGTTTTGTAGCCCGTGTTGAGAAATCCTTATCTGCATCTTTTCTTGGCTGAAAAGACTCTCCAGCCGAAGATATTTGACTTTTTGGCGAAGAAATGCGGCGCATATATGATATACCGTACCGTCTGAGAGTGCCAGCACTGCATTGAGCATGCGCAGACCAATAACGCACACCATAACATTAATAATTTACGACCTTCTGTCCTGAATTGGCGCGATGTAGGACCATTTTTGAAAAGAAAAAAATAAACTGTATTAAAAAATATAATAAAATCGTGTTCTGAAAATTTTCCGAAGGTAAACTATTTCCTTTAAGGTTCAGAAAAATGGGGCAGGTATGAAATCGGAGGCTCGCCTCGACACCAAAACTGCCTTTTTTGTTCCAAAATATGATTTATTTATTCCCAGTAACAGTCGTTTCTTAGGACGCGAACGTCTGCCAGAAAGACTTGCTCTCGAACTTAAAATGTCTGGTGATACGCCAATAGTCCAGGGCAAGAAAACTAGGCAGCAACGGCATTTTAGTATGCCTTCATCTTTATGTTGAAAAACTAGGCAGTATTTTAGTAGTAGTAAAAGAGACAAATGCGGCGCAGTCATACCAAAATATGACGCATTTATCTTGTATTGCTTTCAATATATGGGGAGCAACTCTGTGCAGTGGTAAGATACTTGCCTTCTGTGCCGGGGACCGGGGTTCAATCCCTCGGCGGACCTCTGAAAAAGTCTGCCCGGCTCCCCATACCCCTCGGAACAGGGTGAGTTCCAATTAGCACCTTGGTCCCAGGAGGATACGGTACTTGGTCCACAAACCAAACCAAACCATGATTTCAATATTTGTGCTGTTTTCGTGTAACTTGGTTTGTTTGGTGTTGAATAAACCTATTTTCTTTTCAAATAACCTTTACTGATGTGGGCCTCCACTTTTCAACACCATGACCAAGGGTCCAGGTATAGATTGTGTAAATAATGTTTGTCAGGCTCAAAAACTGAATGTTGTGATAATCCTGACTTGTAGCACATTTTGTTTATGTCTATGATAATTTCTGCTGTTTTTCCAGCTCAGAATGATTTATATGCTTTCAGACACAAAACATTTATATTATTGGTCAAATTCTTCATTAAGTGTCAATTTCACCAACATATTTATACTCAAATTTTAACACATCTGGCCAATTTAAGGGTGCATTGTAATATGTGACCAGTCTTTTATCCAGAACTACGCATAATGTGAAAACTGAAACATGTTACACCCATTCTTGCTTTACTCATGTTGTTTATGTAAGCACCTAGATTGACATTTTGTGTCTGAAATTGAAAAATGATACCTATGTGTCAATAAGTAGTGTTGTTCTTTAGTGTTTATGACCATTCACCTGTATCCCGGCAGTACCTGTATACATGTACCTGTATCCCGTGTGTTGGTACCTACTGTGCCTTTGTCCTTTAATATTGTTGTTGCATCTATAAAATTGTTTTTTTTTAAGTTGTGGGGGAACTGAATGACAAGTTGGATGGGGGCGGGGGGGGGGGCTAAGCCACAAGTTGGGAGGGCTGAAGTCCCCTCAACTGAATATGATCCTACACCCCTGTATATTTGTACCGTGTCTCATTCTTCCCCCAGCCAAAATGACCAAAACACTTAACCCTATCTGACAGACAATAAGTCATATTATTGGGGATGCAGATGAAAGACTGGGGATGCAGATCAGAACATTGGGGATGCACCTGCATCCCCCTAAGTATATAAAGTTCCGCATGTGCATATCGGTTCACCAGTCACCACTACTGCGTGTTATCATTGGTCTCATTTAATTAACTCTCGACAGTTGTACCGCACATCCGTAGCACACGCACCTAAAATTCGCACCTCAGTATCTCACACAGTCACCTTACGCGACATTAACAAGACAATTATCATGTCTCAGATCCCATGCTGTAGTGGGCCCGCTTCAAAACAAGTGGCCGAAATTCGCGAAGTTCTCTAAAAAACGGGTGGTGGCCCGCACACAAGGGGCCCGCTTGTAGGGCTCTGCCCCCCCCCCCCCCCAATGGAATCCTGCGTGCGCCACTGATCTAACCGATGTTAAAAGCCAAACTTCAGCGATACGCTCGGTAACTGTTGGCTCAAACGTCAATTGAATACTGAAGAGGAATGGTATCCTCGCCAGCTGGCCGGCCCGGTGGCAGCTGGTGCTGACTTGGCGTACGATGCGCCAGACGCCTCCATCGGCTGCCTGCCGCAGAAACACCGGGCACATCAGGGGGACGTGTACTGCGACAAGGCGCGACACGCAAGTTATCTACCCGGCGATGACGAACACCACTTTTTCCGGACGCACGGCATCGTGCCAAATGTCAACACAGTGCACGACACACTTCCTTGTCTCCCATCACCTGTTGCGGCGGAAACGGACGCGTCACCAGTGACTTGCACGTGATCTGCTTAGCATATAAGCGCCGTGGGCGCGGCGGGTCGCCACTGTCCTGCCTTACGAGAAGCACCATGAAGGTACCGTCTGTGCTGCCGCCGCCGCCGCCGCTGCTGCTGCTGCTGCTGCTGCTGGTGGTGACGACTGCCGTCGGCAGGTCGCCGCTGCGCCCCGGCCGGTCCCAGCCGCTGCTGGACAGGATGCCGAAACTCTCCGGAGGCCGCGAGCCTCGCCAGTCTGGTTCGGACAACTCTGGATCCGGGGGATCGGACAACTCTGGATCCGGGGGATCGGACAGCTATGGATCCGGGGGATTCGACAGCTCTGGATCCGGGGGATCGGACAACTCTGGATACGGGGGATCGGACAGCTCTGGATCCGGGGGATCGGACAGCTCTGGATCCGGGGGATCGTACAGCTCTGGATCCGGGGGATTCGACAGCTCTGGATCCGGGGGATCGGTCAGCTCTGGATCCGGGGGATCGGACAGCTCTGGATCCGGGGGATCGGACAGTTCTGGATCCGGGGGATCGGACAGCTCTGGATCCGGGGGATCGGACGATTTCGACTCCGGGGGATCTGGTTCATCCGGGTCCGCGGGTTCTGGTTCCTCCGGAGGTTCATACGGATCCAGCGGGTCCGGTTCTGAAGGCTCCGGCGATCCTTGGGCATCAGGATCGTACGGATCTGGCTACCCAGGAGCCGGTGGATCTGGCTACCCGGGATCGCTCGGCTCCGGTATCGGAGCGTCGGGTGGAGGTGGCATCCCGGGTCTCGGAGGATCAAGTACATCCGGCAA
Source organism: Chirona hameri (assembly GCA_036785665.1). Lineage (NCBI taxonomy): Eukaryota > Metazoa > Arthropoda > Thecostraca > Balanomorpha > Balanidae > Chirona > Chirona hameri. The sequence continues at coordinate 11,830 of JAXIVJ010017816.1, read as the reverse complement.
CCAGTACCGCTGACACGTACCGCTGACGTGTACTGCTGATCTGTCCCGCTGGCCTGTATCGCTGACCTGTACCGCTGATCTGTCCCGCTGATGTGTCCCGCTGATCTGCCCGCTGACCTGTACCGCTGATCTGTCCCGCTGATGTGTCCCGCTGATCTGCCCGCTGACCTGTCCCGCTGATTTGTGTCCCGCTGATCTGCCCGCTGACCTGTACCGCTGACCTGTACCGCTGATCTGTCCCGCTGATCTGTCCCGCTGATCTGCCCCGTTGATCTGCCCTGCTGATCTGTACCGCTGACCTGTACTACTGCACTGCCCTGTACCGCTGACTCAGCGCTACAGTGTGGTAACAGTCGCCTTGCACAGACTCGGATGGTGAGCTTCCCTGTGCGCCGATCCTTCCGAAGCCGAGGCTGCACCAGCGTTACTCCGTTCGCCGCATGGTTACCGTTTTGCTCCGGATCAACAATGTTGGTGTCGTGACAATAAATCATCAGCACGGGCGACAGATAAACTTGCAATTGCGCCTCCCCAGCGCCCAAATCACCATCAATGGCTGTTCTCACGAAGGATTTTGCGTTTGGGGCGATTGGGGCGATTGGGGCGATTGGGGCGATTGGGGCGATTGGGGCGTTTGGGGCAAATGGGTGGTTTGGGGCCAGTGTTAAGAGCTGAACTTTTAAACTCGAAAACTCGAAACTCGAAAACTCCAAAATGCAAAAATTCCAAACTCCCAAAATTTAAAAACTCCGAAGTGTTATTCCAATGGAGCAACCAACCTTCGGATACAACCAACCTTCGGTTATTCGGATATTCGGATACAACCAATCTTAGGTTATTCGGATATGCGCGGGGCAATGCTATGGGGCGTCGCCGGTCCGAAGGTTGGTTGTACATTTTTATGGGTTTTGGTTTTCAACTCTTTTTTTTAATTTTGGAATTTTGGAATTTTGGATGTTTTTTTTGGAGTTTTGTAGTTTTGGAGTTTGAGCGTTTTGGAGTTTTGGAGTTTTTGACCAAACACCGTGTCACGTGGCCATAATTATTAACACTGCCCCCCCCCATTTACCCCAAACGCCCCAATCGCCCCAATCGCCCCAATCGCCCCAATCGCCCCAATCGCCCCAAACGCAAAATCCTTCGTGAAAACGGCTAATGTGGTATATAATCCGGGTAGGTATTTCCTGTTGCCCCCGCGCACAACGCTGTCAGTTACCGTTTCCCTGGTGCACACCATATATGGTAAACAATTTATTTCGTCTCTGCCACCGATAAGCGTGTATTTTACTAGAATGCCTTTAGGAACACAACTGAGTTTGGTGTTTGGCAGCTCAAATGTTTTTTTTTAAAGTTTGGCGACGTATTTGGAACACGTGACAGCCCAAACAGTAGGTTCTTTATCCGCTTGTTTTCCCTTCGAGGAGCTGCCTCTACGGAAGCATAAAACAACATGGTGAGGTACGGATCAATATATATTTAAAGGACACCAGTAACGACGCGAACGACGTGACACCGTGACACCATTATGCAGTGGCACCGTGACACCGTGACACCATTATGCAGTGACACCGTGACACCGTGACACCGTGACACCATTATGCAGTGACACCGTGACACCATTATGCAGTGACACCGTGACACCGTGACACCATTACCGTGACACCGTGACACCATTATGCAGTGACACCGTGACACCGTGACACCATTACCGTGACACCGTGACACCATTACCGTGACACCGTGACACCATTATGCAGTGACACCGTGACACCATTACCGTGACACCATTACCGTGACACCGTGACACCATTATGCAGTGACACCGTGACACCGTGACACCATTACCGTGACACCATTACCGTGACACCATTACCGTGACACCATTATGCAGTGACACCGTGACACCGTGACACCATTACCGTGACACCGTGACACCGTGACACCATTATGCAGTGGCGTTCAACAATTCAGCATCCAGTGTTCACTGGATATGTATAACATACGTATAGTATCACGTATAACCAAATCAGCGATAAGCCCGTGAACTGTGGTGCGCGTCCCATCCGGTATCTACGCGAAAAATGCACTCAAGATTCAAACATACTTGTGCCATTTTGTCTGGCATTACACAAACATCCAAAATCGAGGTAAAATAAAGCGGGAACTAAATGCTATACGCTTTGTACATGCATGTCGACGACGGTTTTCTTTTGGACAATGCATCGAGTGGCGGGGAGCTGTCATCTGGGTCCCCGTTGGTTCAGTCCTTCCGACCGTAACACAAGCATCTCCTGGACAGGAAATGTGGTTATCGAATCGTCAGTGGTGGAACCGGTCCCACCGCGGTGCCATCGCGGTGCCATCGCGGTCCCACAGCATCGTCACACGATCAGTCACAGGCCAGCTGTTCGGAGTCACGGGCCTCGCAGCCTCGCAGGACACCAGCGTTATCCAGCGACAGCATCCCAAGCTCCGGTTCCATATCCGATGTCAGCACCGCCACCCTGCGCTTCAACTCAAGAGTCTCCAATGTAACCAAGGCGCCAGCATATTCGGCTGACGCGTCGTCGCGGCGTCACTGCCCATCACTAACGCCGGTCGACAGAGTCATCACAGCGTCGTTGCCCACCTCTAGCGCCGGCCGCCGGCCGCTGGGCGCCATTATTCGGCCATCAGAGCGTTGTAGCTGTTGGCGCCTCTGACGTCGGGCATGGAGCGGGTGAGGTAGTTGAGAGGACCCTCGCTGACGTACCGGCAGCGGCCCGAGGGGGGCACCTGCAGCGCGCCGGTAACGTGCGGAGGCGTGCCGTCCGAGCTCGTCGGCGAACGGTGGCGTGAAAAAGACGAGCGCGGCGAGGATGGCGCGCGACGCCGGCGGGCTTTGTCGGAGCGGCCTCGAGGCTGTCCGTGTCCGAACAGACAGATGTACACAGAGGCGAGTCCAGCCTGAAGTGAAGATGGGCAGGCTCAAACGTACGCTCAAACACAACACATTAGTACAATGGGCCCAACTCGCACTGATCTTCTATATTGTGACAACCAGTGTCTGTAACACGCCTGCTATGGGTCAGGAGACAGGACTGGAGATTCTGGGTGGGTCGGGGCCCGGGGGATCTAGACCAACCCAGGCCCCGATGAAAACACAAACTAGTGGTTAGAGTGAACACTGATTGTTAGAGTGGGTCTTCTGATGGTTAGAGTGGGCCTTCTGATGGTTTGAATGGGCCCTCTGGTGATAAGGGTGGATTCCCTGGAGGTCAGAGTGGCCCCTTTGGAGCTCATAATGGGTTCATCAGAAGCCAGAGCGCAAGGCTGAAAATCCTCAACATATCGGGGTGGATACATGTAGACCCACTGTGCCCCCAGACACAATATGGGCTGCTCTGGCTGTACATTGGAGGGGGGAGGGGGGGGGGGGCTACTTCTGGTGGGCCTCCTCCAGGTTGGACCCAACCAGACTCAGAAAGTGATCTCCAGCGTTATGACGATGACCGAATGGACGCTTTCGCATGATCTCGGTGCCTCATATGAAGCGGCGCGGTTCGCACGTGCATAGTGGCTTGAGTTCCGTTATGTTCGATACATTCTTTGCTTAGTAGGTACGCATGCAAATTTTCATCTCGATAGGGTCCAGTAGTTTCCGAGATCTGAAATGCGGACTCGCACGTGCCCGCGCATGACATACGTCACGACACGTGTAAAGCAGCTGCTATTCATACATTAGTCTGTATGCAAAATTTCAACTAAATAGATTCAGTAGTTTCGGAGATATGAACTAGGTAGGTGAATATAATAGTAAGGTGAAACCAAATTGTTCACCTTAACCCTATTCCCTGCGGACGTCCAGAATTACGTTAACCTGCGGGGGGGGGGGGGGGGGGGAGGGAAGGGGAGATTCTGCCCCCCCCCCCCCGAGATCTCGAGAACCGCTCGGTCGATTTCGATGGGGAAATCACCATTCGATGCGTCATGACAAGATCTCTCTTTTTGGATCCCGAAATTTTTGTTTTGTTAAAAAAATGGGGGGCCTGGGGGCATCAAATCCGAAATGTTGGGTGTTTTTTGAAAGGTCATTGCAGCCATGTGGCTCGACCGATTTGCATGCCCCAAACGTTTTTGAGCTTCAAATGTACTGGTATTTAATATATCAAAAGACGAAAAACAAAAACAAAATTATAGGCGTATTCAGGGAATGTAAAATGGGGGGATTTTCTGGGAAAAAAATATGTGCTGTTCGTGATTGTTTGGGACGTCATGAACGTCACATGTGGGCATTATATGCTGTAATTGGTTAAATTTGATATATTGCGCATAGGAGGATCCAGGAGAGAGAAAAAAATATGGGGGGGGGGGGGGGGGGGCTCCATGCGCGTAACGCTTTTATCATCTTACTAATTTGAAGTTGGACCTAATTTGAGGGTGGGTATCGCCTCCCATTTTTGTTATCCTGAGTGCGCCTCTTCCCCAAAAAAATGTACAATACCAGTATCTATGATGCATATTGCATTGGAATTGTTTTTGACGCATTTATTGCACTGCAAACCACGAAGGAAGTATGCGCCGCAAAACCGCATTCGTAACACCCTCCCCAAAACAGGAGCCTGGAACCGCCTCTGCTGGACCGATTTTTTTTACAAATTTTGACACAACACGCGCCATTCAATGTTGAGAAAAGTCAAAAAGTTTCAGGACGCTAGGCCTAACGGTTTAGAAGCGGAAAGTGAAAAACTACCGAGGGGGGGGGGGGGGCAGAATCTGCCCCCGCAGGGAATAGGGTTAACCAGCCCTGTAAATATACGTGCGCCAAATAAGATCCAGTTTGATAACGCCGCTATTTTATCAGACACATCGGGTTTTGGCACGTCTCAAGTTAGCGCGTGCCACGTGCTACATCACCACCCATATCAGAAAGCAACATGTCAAAGGTAAAATTGATTTTTTGGGGCTATCGAACGGCCGAGATCCGACTGCAATTGGTTGAGTAGTTCCAAAGTTATCAGCTTCCGGAAAGCGTCCGCACTTTGACTGGGCCGTGTCGGGCCGAGTCAAAAGACAATTTGCTTAGTAAATTGATGATAAATCTGACCGCCGTTTCTAGTCTGATCGGCAGTCATACGGTTTTAGTTAGGAAGTGTAAAGAAGCGAGAACAACGAAATGCGATATTAAAGAGGATAATATCAGCAATTTTCCTGCGGCAATAAGCTATGATATGAAACAGACGCAAGCACACTGAACAACCACTGAACAATAATTATGACACAAACATTCCCAGGGTCCACCTACCTACCGACGCTCATGCAGACAGCCGGAAAACCCAAACAAAACTCATCACAAGTGGCACACGCAAGATAGGGAAGTAGAATAATAGGGAAAGGGTAAGACCATCAGGTGGGCCAGCGACCTGGCTTATCAGGCAATGAGATCGTATCAGTTCATGTTTATGAGTATCTTATTACGAGTGTCACATCAGTAACCCACAGACGCCCACCCTCTCATAGGAACAGAGCATCATATCACTTGGCGACGCTTCAATGCCATGGCCCAGTTCCGACCACATCCACCAGATGTCAGTTCAGCTCTCAGACAGCTGCCGGTACTGGTGAGCGGCGAGGGGACTCAGTGAGCACCGAGCACTGAGCAGTGAGCACCCCCTCCCTGCCACCCACCATCAGCATGTGGAGCGCCACGATCACGGAGGAGGCCAGCGGGAAGCCTATGGTGTCCACCAGGATGCCGGCGCCGCAGCGCGAGATGAAGCGGCCCGCGCCGCTCAGTGAGTTCCACATACCGGCCACCACGCCGTGGGTGGTCGGGTCGTCCGCCATCCCGTTATCGCTGTCAGCATAAGGAGTCAGAATAAGAAGTTGGTATCAGGAGTCGGTATCAGGAGTCGGCATCAGGAGTCGGCATCAGGAGTCGGCATCAGGAGTCGGCATCAGGAGTCGGCATCAGGAGTCGGCATCAGGAGTCGGCATCAGGAGTCGGCATCAGGAGTCGGCATCAGGAGTCGGCATCAGGAGTCGGCATCAGGAGTCGGCATCAGGAGTCGGCATCAGGAGTCGGCATCAGGAGTCGGCATCAGGAGTCGGCATCAGGAGTCGGCATCAGGAGTCGGCATCAGGAGTCGGCATCAGGAGTCGGCATCAGGAGTCGGCATCAGGAGTCGGCATCAGGAGTCAGCATCAGGAGTCGGCATCAGGAGTCGGCATCAGGAGTCGGCATCAGGAGTCGGTATCAGGAGTCAGTATCAGGAGTCAGTATCAGGAGTCGGTATCAGGAGTCGGTATCAGGAGTCGGTATCAGGAGTCGGTATCAGGAGTCGGTATCAGGAGTCGGCATCAGGAGTCGGCATCATGAGTCGGCATCAGGAGGTCGGCATCAGGAGTCGGCATCAGGAGTCGGCATCAGGAGTCGGCATCAGGAGTCGGCATCAGGAGTCGGCATCAGGAAGTCGGCATCAGGAGTCGGCATCAGGAGTCGGCATCAGGAGTCGGTATCAGGAGTCGGTATCAGGAGTCAGTATCAGGAGTATGTATCAGGAGTCGGCATCAGGAGTACGCATCAGGAGTCGGCATCAGGCGTAGGCATCAGGAGTCGGCATCAGGAGTCGGTATCAGGAGTCTGCGTATCAGGAGTCGGTATCAGGAGTATGCATCAGTAGTCGGTATCAGTAGTCGGTATCAGTAGTCGGTATCAGTAGTCGGTATCAGTAGTCGGTATCAGTAGTCGGTATCAGGAGTCGGGCTCAGGAGTCGGTATCAGGAGTCGGTATCAGTAGTCGGTATCAGTAGTCGTATCAGTAGTCGGTATCAGGAGTTGGCATCAGAGT
>JAXIVJ010017815.1:22500-25062 GCA_036785665.1 Chirona hameri | reverse complement strand
AGTATATATATATATATATATATATATATTATATATATATATATATATATATTATATATATATATATATATATATATATATATATATATATATATATATATATATATATATATATATATATATATATATATATATATATATTATATATATATATATATATATATATATATATATATATATATATATATATATATATATATATATATATATATATATATATATATATATATATATATATATATATATATATATATATATATATATATATATATATATATATAGTTATATATAGTTATATATAGTTATATATAGTTATATATAGTTATATATAGTTATATATAGTTATATATAGTTATATATAGTTATATATAGTTATATATAGTTATATATAGTTATATATAGTTATATATAGTTATATATAGTTATATATAGTTATATATAGTTATATATAGTTATATATAGTTATATATAGTTATATATAGTTATATATAGTTATATATAGTTATATATAGTTATATATATATATATATATATATATATATATATATATATATATATATATATATATATATATATATATATATATATATATATATATATATATATATATATATATATATATATATATATATATATATATATATATATATATATATATATATATATATATATATATATATATATATATATATATATATATATATATATATATATATATATATATATATATATATATATATATATATATATATATATATATATATATATATATATATATATATATATATATATATATATATATATATATATATATATATATATATATATATATATATATATATATATATATATATATATATATATATATATATATATATATATATATATATATATATATATATATATATATATATATATATATATATATATATATATATATATATATATATATATATATATATATATATATATATATATATATATATATATATATATATATATATATATATATATATATATATATATATATATATATATATATATATATATATATATATATATATATATATATATATATATATATATAATACAAAAAGGGCTTACTCTACAGGAAAAAATAAAATCGGATCTTTCGGGTATATTGTAGCACCCTGACGAAGGGTGTTACAATATACGCGAAAGCTCCGCTTTTAATATTTGTATTGTGGAGTAAGTCCTCTTTGTATTTAATCTTCATCTGCGATCTCTACGTGCTTTGACCCTTCCGATCTCACCAGAGACTCCTCTGACCTTCCAAGAAGCCCCTCTTGTGTGTCAAGGGGCCCATTCGGCCTGTTCAGAGGTCCTTCCGACCTGGCCAGGGACTGCACTGGCTGCTCTGTCGCCCTGCACCGACTTGCTCAGGGGCAGGGGCGGCGGATTGCGGGGCGCAGGGTATCCAAAATCCCCCCACCCTCAAATGAAAATCCTGGGGAGGGGAAGGGTCATGTTGCCCCAGATTGAGCAGGCTAAAATCTGGGGGGGGGGGGCAAAACTACCCTTTGCCCCCAGGATTTTCGACTGGGGGGAATTTTGGGTACCCTGCCCCCGCAATCCGCCGCCCCTGCTCAGGGGCCCCTCCGACCTGCCCAGGGGCCCCTCCAGTCTGGCTAGGAACTCATCCGGCATGTTCAAGGGGCCTTCCGACCGGCCCAGGGACCCTTTCGGTCTAGCCAGGAGCCCCTCTGACTTGCCCAGGAGCCCCACCGATCGGCCCAGCGACTCTTCTGGTCGGCTTGAGCTGGCTGCTTTGTCGCCCTTGCCGACATGCTCAAGGGGCCCTCCGACCTGCCCTGGAGCCCCTCCGTGCTGGCCAGGTGCCACTTTGGCATGTTCAGGGGCCCTTCTTACCCGCACAGGGGTCCTTTCGGTCTGATCAGGGGCCCCTCCGACCTGCGCAGGGGCCCTTTTAACTTTCCAGGGGCCCTCTGGTCTCTCCAGGGGCCCTTTAACCTTATAAGGGGCCCTTCCGACCTAGCAAGGGACTGCGCTGGCTGCTTTGTCGCCTTGCGACATGCTCTGAGGGCCCTCCGACCTGCCCTGGGGCCCCTCCGTGCTGGCTAGGGGCTCATTCGGCATGTTCAGGGGCCCTTCTGACCCACATAAGCGCCCTTTCGGTCTGGTCAGGGCCCCTCTGACCTGCACAGGGGCCCTCTTAACTTCCCAGGGGCCCTCTGGTCTGTCCAGGGGCCCTCCAACCTGCTCAGGGGCCCTTATGCCCTGGCAAAGGACTGCGCTGGCCGCTTTGTCGCCCTGTCGACATGCTCAGGGGCCTCTCAACCTGCCCAGGGGCCCATGTGTGTGTGTCTGTGTCTGTGTCTGTGTGTGTGTGTGTGTGTCTGCGTGTCTGCGTGTCTGCGTGTCTGCGTGTCTGCGTGTCTGCGTGTCTGCGTGTCTGTGTGTGTGTGGCTGTATGGCTGTGTGTGTGTGTGTGTGTGTGTGTGTGTGTGTGTGTGTGTGTGTGTGTGTGTGTGTGTGTGTGTGTGTGTGTGTGTGTGTGTGTTTGTCTGTCTGTGTCTGTGT
>JAXIVJ010017815.1:0-17500 GCA_036785665.1 Chirona hameri | reverse complement strand
TCCGACGACAGACCCTGGGTTATCTATCTGCATCCGACGACAGACCCTGGGTTATCTATCTGCATCCTACGACAGACCCTGGGTTACCTATCTGAATCCGACGACAGACCCTGGGTTATCTATCTGTATCCGACGACAGACCGTGGGTTATCTATCTGCATCCGACGACAGACCCTGGGTTATCTATCTGCATCCTACGACAGACCCTGGGTTATCTATCTGAATCCGACGACAGACCGTGGGTTATCTATCTGCATCCGACGACAGACCCTGGGTTATCTATCTGCATCCGACGACAGACCCTGGGTTATCTATCTGCATCCTACGACAGACCCTGGGTTATCTATCTGAATCCGACGACAGACCCTGGGTTATCTATCTGTATCCGACGACAGACCGTGGGTTATCTATCTGCATCCGACGACAGACCCTGGGTTATCTATCTGCATCCGACGACAGACCCTGGGTTATATATCTGCATCCGACGACAGACCCTGGGTTTATCTATCTGCATCCGACGACAGACCCTGGGTTTATCTATCTGCATCCGACGACAGATTCTGGGTTATCTGCATCTGACGGCAGAACCTGGGTTATCTATCTGCATCCGACGACAGACCCTGGGTTATCTATCTGCATCCGACGACAGACCCTGGGTTATCTATCTGCCTCCGACGACAGACCCTGGGTTATCTATCTGCATCCGACGGCAGACCCTGAGTTATCTATCTGCATCCGACGACAGACCCTAGGTTATCTGCATCCGACGACAGACCGTGGGTTATCTGCATCCGACGGCAGACCCTGGGTTATCTATCTGCATCCGACGACAGACCCTGGGTTATCTATCTGCATCCTACGACAGACCCTGGGTTATCTATCTGCATCCGACGACAGACCCTAGGTTATCTATCTGCATCCGACGACAGACCCTAGGTTATCTGCATCCGACGACAGACCGTGGGTTATCTATCTGCATCCGACGACAGACCCTAGGTTATCTGCATCCGACGACAGACCCTGGGTTATCTATCTGCATCCGACGACAGACCCTAGGTTATCTGCATCCGACGACAGACCCTGGGTTATCTGCATCCGACGACAGACCCTGGGTTATCTGTATCCGACGACAGACCCTGGGTTATCTATCTGCATCCGACGACAGACCCTGGGTTATCTGTATCCGACGACAGACCCTGGGTTATCTATCTGCATCCGACGACAGACCGTGGGTTATCTGCAGCCGACGACAGACCCTGGGTTATCTATCTGCATCCGACGACAGACCGTGGGTTATCTGCATCCGACGACAGACCCTGGGTTATCTATCTGCATCCGACGACAGACCCTGGGTTATCTATCTGCATCCGACGACAGACCCTGGGTTATCTATCTGCATCCGACGACAGACCCTGGGTTATCTGTATCCGACGACAGACCCTGGGTTATCTATCTGCATCCGACGACAGACCCTGGGTTATCTATCTGCATCCGACGAAAGACCGTGGGTTATCTGCATCCGACGACAGACCCTGGGTTATCTATCTGCATCCGACGACAGACCCTAGGTTATCTGTATCCGACGACAGACCCTGGGTTATCTATCTGCATCCGACGACAGACCCTGGGTTATCTATCTGCATCCGACGACAGACCCTGGGTTATCTATCTGCATCCGACGACAGACCCTGGGTTATCTGTATCCGACGACAGACCCTGGGTTATCTATCTGCATCCGACGACAGACCGTGGGTTATCTGCATCCGACGACAGACCCTGGGTTATCTATCTGCATCCGACGACAGACCCTGGGTTATCTATCTGCATCCGACGACAGACCCTGGGTTATCTATCTGCATCCGACGACAGACCCTGGGTTATCTATCTGCATCCGACGACAGACCCTGGGTTATCTATCTGCATCCGACGACAGACCGTGGGTTATCTGCATCCGACGACAGACCCTGGGTTATCTATCTGCATCCGACGACAGACCCTAGGTTATCTGTATCCGACGACAGACCCTGGGTTATCTATCTGTATCCGACGACAGACCGTGGGTTATCTGCATCCGACGACAGACCCTAGGTTATCTGCATCCGACGACAGACCCTGGGTTATCTATCTGCATCCGACGACAGACCCTGGGTTATCTATCTGTATCCGACGACAGACCCTGGGTTATCTATCTGCATCCGACGACAGACCGTGGGTTATCTATCTGCATCCGACGACAGACCCTGGGTTATCTATCTGCATCCGACGACAGACCCTGGGTTATCTATCTGCATCCGACGACAGACCCTGGGTTATCTATCTGCATCCGACGACAGACCCTGGGTTATCTATCTGCATCCTACGACAGACCCTGGGTTACCTATCTGAATCCGACGACAGACCCTGGGTTATCTATCTGTATCCGACGACAGACCGTGGGTTATCTATCTGCATCCGACGACAGACCCTGGGTTATCTATCTGCATCCTACGACAGACCCTGGGTTATCTATCTGAATCCGACGACAGACCGTGGGTTATCTATCTGCATCCGACGACAGACCCTGGGTTATCTATCTGCATCCGACGACAGACCCTGGGTTATCTATCTGCATCCTACGACAGACCCTGGGTTATCTATCTGAATCCGACGACAGACCCTGGGTTATCTATCTGTATCCGACGACAGACCGTGGGTTATCTATCTGCATCCGACGACAGACCCTGGGTTATCTATCTGCATCCGACGACAGACCCTGGGTTATATATCTGCATCCGACGACAGACCCTGGGTTTATCTATCTGCATCCGACGACAGACCCTGGGTTTATCTATCTGCATCCGACGACAGATTCTGGGTTATCTGCATCTGACGGCAGAACCTGGGTTATCTATCTGCATCCGACGACAGACCCTGGGTTATCTATCTGCATCCGACGACAGACCCTGGGTTATCTATCTGCCTCCGACGACAGACCCTGGGTTATCTATCTGCATCCGACGGCAGACCCTGAGTTATCTATCTGCATCCGACGACAGACCCTAGGTTATCTGCATCCGACGACAGACCGTGGGTTATCTGCATCCGACGGCAGATCCTGGGTTATCTATCTGCATCCGACGACAGACCCTGGGTTATCTATCTGCATCCTACGACAGACCCTGGGTTATCTATCTGCATCCGACGACAGACCCTAGGTTATCTATCTGCATCCGACGACAGACCCTAGGTTATCTGCATCCGACGACAGACCGTGGGTTATCTATCTGCATCCGACGACAGACCCTGGGTTATCTATCTGCATCCGACGACAGACCCTGGGTTATCTATCTGCATCCGACGCAGACCCTGGGTTATCTATCTGCATCCGACGACAGACCGTGGGTTATCTGCATCCGACGACAGACCCTGGGTTATCTATCTGCACCCGACGCAGACCCTGGGTTATCTATCTGCATCCGACGACAGACCGTGGGTTATCTGCATCCGACGACAGACCCTGGGTTATCTATCTGCATCCGACGACAGACCCTAGGTTATCTGCATCCGACGACAGACCCTAGGTTATCTATCTGCATCCGACGACAGACCCTGGGTTATCTATCTGCATCCGACGACAGACCCTGGGTTATCTATCTGCATCCGACGACAGACCCTAGGTTATCTGCATCCGACGACAGACCCTGGGTTATCTATCTGCATCCGACGACAGACCCTGGGTTATCTATCTGCATCCGACGACAGACCCTGGGTTATCTATCTGCATCCGACGACAGACCCTAGGTTATCTGCATCCGACGACAGACCCTGGTTATCTGCATCCGACGACAGACCGTGGGTTATCTATCTGCATCCGACGACAGACCCTGGGTTATCTATCTGCATCCGACGACAGACCGTGGGTTATCTATCTGCATCCGACGACAGACCCTGGGTTATCTATCTGCATCCGACGACAGACCCTGGGTTATCTATCTGCATCCGACGACAGACCCTGGTTATCTGCATCCGACGACAGACCCTGGGTTATCTATCTGCATCCGACGACAGACCCTGGGTTATCTATCTGCATCCGACGACAGACCCTGGGTTATCTATCTGCATCCGACGACAGACCCTGGGTATCTATCTGCATCCGACGACAGACCGTGGGTTATCTATCTGCATCCGACGACAGACCCTGGGTTATCTATCTGCATCCGACGGCAGACCGCGGGTTATCTGTATCCGACGACAGACAGTGGGTTATCTATCTGCATCCGACGACAGACCCTGGGTTATCTATCTGCATCCGACGGCAGACCCTGGGTTATCTATCTGCATCCGACGACAGACCCTGGGTTATCTATCTGCATCCGACGACAGACCCTGGGTTATCTGCATCCGAAGACGGGCCCTAGGTTATCTGCATCCGATGACAGACCCTAGGTTATCTATCTGCATCCGACGACAGACCCTGGGTTATCTATCTGCATCCGATGGCAGACCCTAGGTTATCTGCATCCGACGACAGACCCTAGGTTATCTATCTGCATCCGACGACAGACCCTGGGTTATCTATCTGCATACGATGGCAGACCCTAGGTTATCTGCATCCGACGACAGACCGTGGGTTATCTATCTGCATCCGACGACAGACCCTGGGCTATCTGCATCCGACGACAGACCGTGGGTTATCTGCATCCGACGACAGACCCTGGGTTATCTATCTGCATCCGACGACAGACCCTGGGTTATCTATCTGCATCCGACGGCAGACCCTGGGTTATCTATCTGCATCCGACGACAGGCCCTGAGTTATCTATCTGCATCCGACGACAGACCCTGGGTTATCTGCTTCCGACGACAGACCCTGGGTTATCTATCTGCATCCGACGACAGACCCTGGGTTATCTATCTGCATCCGACGACAGACCCTGGGTTATCTATCTGCATCCGACGACAGACCCTAGGTTATCTGCATCCGACGACAGACCGTGGGTTATCTATCTGCATCCGACGACAGACCCTGGTTATCTGCATCCGACGACAGACCGTGGGTTTTCTATCTGCATCCGACGATAGACCCTGGTTATCTGCATCCGACGACAGACCGTGGGTTATCTATCTGCATCCGACGACAGACCCTGGGTTATCTATCTGCATCCGACGGCAGACCGTGGGTTATCTATCTGCATCCGACGGCAGACCGTGGGTTATCTATCTGCATCCGACGACAGACCCTGGTTATCTGCATCCGACGACAGACCGTGGGTTATCTATCTGCATCCGACGACAGACCCTGGGTTATCTGTATCCGACGACAGACCCTAGGTTATCTATCTGCATCCGACGACAGACCCTAGGTTATCTGCATCCGACGACAGACCGTGGGTTATCTATCTGCATCCGACGACAGACCGTGGGTTATCTGCATCCGACGACAGACCGTGGGTTATCTATCTGCATCCGACGACAGACCGTGGGTTATCTATCTGCATCCGACGACAGACCGTGGGTTATCTATCTGCATCCGACGACAGACCCTGGGTTATCTATCTGCATCCGACGGCAGACCCTGGGTTATCTGTATCCGACGACAGACCCTGGGTTATCTATCTGCATCCGACGACAGACCCTGGGTTATCTATCTGCATCCGACGGCAGACCCTGGGTTATCTGTATCCGACGACAGACCCTGGGTTATCTATCTGCATCCGACGACAGACCGTGGGTTGTCTATCTGCATCCGACGACAGACCCTGGGTTATCTATCTGCATCCGACGGCAGACCCTGGGTTATCTGTATCCGACGACAGAGCCTAGGTTATCTGCATCCGACGACAGACCCTGGGTTATCTATCTGCATCCGACGACAGACCCTAGGTTATCTGTATCCGACGACAGACCCTGGGTTATCTGCATCCGACGACAGACCCTGGGTTATCTATCTGCATCCGACGGCAGACCCTAGGTTATCTGTATCCGACGACAGACCCTGGGTTATCTATCTGCATCCGACGACAGACCCTAGGTTATCTGCATCCGACGACAGACCCTGGGTTATCTATCTGCATCCGACGACAGACCCTAGGTTATCTGTATCCGACGACAGACCCTGGGTTATCTGCATCCGACGACAGACCCTGGGTTATCTATCTGCATCCGACGGCAGACCCTAGGTTATCTGTATCCGACGACAGACCCTGGGTTATCTATCTGCATCCGACGACAGACCGTGGGTTATCTATCTGCATCCGACGACAGACCCTGGGTTATCTATCTGCATCCGACGGCAGACCCTGGGTTATCTATCTGCATCCGACGACAGACCCTAGGTTATCTGTATCCGACGACAGACCCTGGGTTATCTATCTGCATCCGACGACAGACCCTGGGTTATCTGCATCCGACGGCAGACCCTAGGTTATCTGTATCCGACGACAGACCCTGGGTTATCTATCTGCATCCGACGACAGACCCTAGGTTATCTGTATCCGACGACAGACCCTGGGTTATCTATCTGCATCCGACGACAGACCCTGGGTTATCTATCTGCATCCGACGACAGACCCCGGGTTATCTATCTGCATCCGACGACAGACCCTGGGTTATCTATCTGCATCCGACGACAGACCCTAGGTTATCTATATGCATCCGACGACAGACCGTGGGTTATCTATCTGCATCCGACGACAGACCCTGGGTTATCTATCTGCATCCGACGACAGACCCTGGGTTATCTATCTGCATCCGATGGCAGACCCTAGGTTATCTGTATCCGACGACAGACCCTGGGTTATCTATCTGCATCCGACGACAGACCGTGGGTTATCTATCTGCATCCGACGACAGACCCTGGGTTATCTATCTGCATCCGACGGCAGACCCTAGGTTATCTGTATCCGACGACAGACCCTGGGTTATCTATCTGCATCCGACGACAGACCGTGGGTTATCTATCTGCATCCGACGACAGACCCTGGGTTATCTATCTGCATCCGACGGCAGACCCTGGGTTATCTATCTGCATCCGACGGCAGACCCTGGGTTATCTATCTGCATCCGACGACAGACCCTGGGTTATCTATCTGCATCCGACGACAGACCGTGGGTTATCTATCTGCATCCGACGACAGACCCTGGGTTATCTATCTGCATCCGACGACAGACCGTGGGTTATCTATCTGCATCCGACGGCAGACCCTGGGTTATCTATCTGCATCCGACGGCAGACCCTGGGTTATCTATCTGCATCCGACGACAGACCCTGGGTTATCTATCTGCATCCGACGACAGACCCTGGGTTATCTATCTGCATCCGACGACAGACCGTGGGTTATCTATCTGCATCCGACGACAGCCCCTGGGTAATCTGCATCCGACGGCAGACCCTAGGTTATCTGTATCCGACGACAGACCCTAGGTTATCTGTATCCGACGACAGACCCTGGGTTATCTATCTGCATCCGACGACAGACCCTAGGTTATCTATCTGCATCCGACGACAGACTGTGGGTTATCTATCTGCATCCGACGACAGGCCCTGGGTTATCTGCATCCGACGACAGACCCTGGGTTATCTATCTGCATCCGACGACAGACCCTGGGTTATCTATCTGCATCCGACGACAGACCCTGGGTTATCTATCTGCATCCGACGACAGACCCTAGGTTATCTGCTTCCGACGACAGACCCTGGGTTATCTATCTGCATCCGACGGCAGACCCTGGGTTATCTATCTGCATCCGACGACAGACCCTAGGTTATCTATCTGCATCCGACGACAGACTGTGGGTTATCTATCTGCATCCGACGACAGACCGTGGGTTATCTGCATCCGACGACAGACCCTGGGTTATCTATCTGCATCCGACGGCAGACCCTGGGTTATCTATCTGCATCCGACGACAGACCCTGGGTTATCTGCATCCGACGACAGACCGTGGGTTATCTGCATCCGACGACAGACCCTGGGTTATCTATCTGCATCCGACGACAGACCCTAGGTTATCTACATCCGATGACAGACCGTGGGTTATCTATCTGCATCCGACGACAGACCCTGGGTTATCTATCTGCATCCGACGGCAGACCCTGGGTTATCTATCTGCATCCGACGACAGACCCTGGGTTATCTGCATCCGACGACAGACCGTGGGTTATCTGCATCCGACGACAGACCCTGGGTTATCTATCTGCATCCGACGACAGACCCTAGGTTATCTACATCCGATGACAGACCGTGGGTTATCCATCTGCATCGGACGACAGACCCTGGGTTATCTATCTGCATCCGACGACAGACCCTAGGTTATCTACATCCGATGACAGACCGTGGGTTATCTATCTGCATCCGACGACAGACCCTGGGTTATCTATCTGCATCCGACGACAGACCCTAGGTTATCTGCATCCGACGACAGACCGTGGGTTATCTATCTGCATCCGACGGCAGACCCTGGGTTATCTGCATCCGACGACAGACCGTGGGTTATCTATCTGCATCCGACGACAGACCCTGGGTTATCTATCTGCATCCGACGGCAGACCCTGGGTTATCTGCATCCGACGACAGACCGTGGGTTATCTATCTGCATCCGACGACAGACCCTGGGTTATCTATCTGCATCCGACGACAGACCCTGGGTTATCTGCATCCGACGACAGACCCTGGGTTATCTATCTGCATCCGACGACAGACCCTGGGTTATCTGTATCCGACGACAGACCCTAGGTTATCTATCTGCATCCGACGACAGACCCTGGGTTATCTATCTGCATCCGACGACAGACCCTGGGTTATCTATCTGCATCCGACGACAGACCCTAGGTTATCTATCTGCATCCGACGACAGACCCTGGGTTATCTATCTGCATCCGACGACAGACCCTGGGTTATCTATCTGCATCCGACGACAGACCCTAGGTTATCTGCATCCGACGACAGACCCTGGGTTATCTATCTGCATCCGACGACAGACCCTGGGTTATCTATCTGCATCCGACGACAGACCCTGGGTTATCTATCTGCATCCGACGACAGACCCTAGGTTATCTGCATCCGACGGCAGACCCTAGGTTATCTGTATCCGACGACAGACCCTGGGTTATCTATCTGCATCCGACGGCAGACCGTGGGTTATCTATCTGCATCCGACGGCAGACCGTGGGTTATCTATCTGCATCCGACGACAGACCCTGGTTATCTGCATCCGACGACAGACCCTAGGTTATCTATCTGCATCCGACGACAGACCCTAGGTTATCTATCTGTATCCGACGACAGACCCTGGGTTATCTATCTGCATCCGACGACAGACCCTGTGTTATCTATCTGCATCCGACGACAGACCCTGGGTTATCTATCTGCATCCGACGACAGACCCTGGGTTATCTATCTGCATCCGACGACAGACCCTAGGTTATCTGCATCCGACGACAGACCCTAGGTTATCTATCTGCATCCGACGACAGACCCTGGGTTATCTATCTGCATCCGACGACAGACCCTGGGTTATCTATCTGCATCCGACGACAGACCCTGGGTTATCTGCATCCGACGACAGACCCTGGGTTATCTATCTGTTTCCGACGACAGACCCTGGGTTATCTATCTGCATCCGACGACAGACCCTAGGTTATCTGCATCCGACGGCAGACCGTGGGTTATCTATGTGCATCCGACGACAGACCCTGGGTTATCTATCTGCATCCGACGACAGACCCTGGGTTATCTATCTGCATCCGACGACAGACCGTGGGTTCCACTTCGCCCACGGTGGGACACACCTCATGATTGCAAATAATTGATCGGCAAGGGAATGGAACCAAAGCAAGTCGAAAGGGCGTGATTTCTTTAGCCATCGCCACCGGTGGTTCACTAAAATGCACCTATAAAATACTTGGCCCATGCGCTGCCCATAACTGACAGCCGGAGTCAGAGTCGGCAAAATTTTACCGAAATTACTCCGACTCCGACTCCGACTCCGACTCCGACTCTGACTCCAACTCCGACTCCGCAGCCCTGCCCCCATGAGTCTTCTATCACAATGTAAGCAGGTAGTTGGCGGAATGGAATATCGACTAGCAACGTAGTGTCCATGCTCCATTTAAGTTAACAATGCGTTAGCGATGTTGTTGTTCTTAGAAATGTGCTGGCGTTCGGATCGTTGCGTGGTTAGATGTCTGATTGGGTCGTGTTTGGACTCTGTAAATGCAGATCACCCACGGCATTTACGATGAGAAACAGTCGGGTGATGATCGCCATTATATTGGAAGTGTTTTCTTTTCACCGACGATTTGTCATCAGAAGCATATTGATCAGTCTGCTCCGCCCTGGTCACTGACGGTTGACGGCTTTAAAGCTGATTGATCGAAGGGGCTGATTGATCTGCCCTGACGCTGCCCAGTCTGGAACCCTCTGTCACCTCCTCATATTGATCAGTCTGCTCCGCCCTGGTCACTGACGGTTGACGGCTTTAAAGCTGATTGATCGAAGGGGCTGATTGATCTGCCCTGACGCTGCCCAGTCTGGAACCCTCTGTCACCTCCTCATATTGATCAGTCTGCTCCGCCCTGGTCACTGACGGTTGACGGCTTTAAAGCTGATTGATCGAAGGCAAGATCTGCCCTGACGCTGCCCAGTCTGGAACCCTCTGTCACCTCCTCATATTGATCAGTCTGCTCCGCCCTGGTCACTGACGGTTGACGGCTTTAAAGCTGCTTGATCGAAGGGGCTGATTGATCTGCCCTGACGCTGCCCAGTCTGGAACCCTCTGTCACCTCCTCATATTGATCAGTCTGCTCCGCCCTGGTCACTGACGGTTGACGGCTTTAAAGCTGATTGATCGAAGGGGCTGATTGATCTGCCCTGACGCTGCCCAGTCTGGAACCCTCTGTCACCTCCTCATATTGATCAGTCTGCTCCGCCCTGGTCACTGACGGTTGCCAGCTTTAAAGCTGATTGATCGAAGGCAAGATCTGCCCTGACGCCGCCCAGTCTGGAACCCTCTGTCATGGAACTCTCTGTCACCTCCTCATATTGATCAGTCTGCTCCGCCCTGGTCACTGACGGTTGACGGTTTTAAATTTGATTGATCGAAGGGGCTGATTGATCTGCCCTGACGCTGCCCAGTCTGGAACCCTCTGTCACCTCCTCATATTGATCAGTCTGCTCCGCCCTGGTCACTGACGGTTGCCAGCTTTAAAGCTGATTGATCGAAGGCAAGATCTGCCCTGACGCCGCCCAGTCTGGAACCCTCTGTCATGGAACTCTCTGTCACCTCCTCATATTGATCAGTCTGCTCCGCCCTGGTCACTGACGGTTGACGGCTTTAAAGCTGATTGATCGAAGGGGCTGATTGATCTGCCCTGACGCTGCCCAGTCTGGAACCCTCTGTCACCTCCTCATATTGATCAGTCTGCTCCGCCCTGGTCACTGACGGTTGACGGCTTTAAAGCTGATTGATCGAAGGGGCTGATTGATCTGCCCTGACGCTGCCCAGTCTGGAACCCTCTGTCACCTCCTCATATTGATCAGTCTGCTCCGCCCTGGTCACTGACGGTTGACGGCTTTAAAGCTGATTGATCGAAGGGGCTGATTGATCTGCCCTGACGCTGCCCAGTCTGGAACCCTCTGTCACCTCCTCATATTGATCAGTCTGCTCCGCCCTGGTCACTGACGGTTGACGGCTTTAAAGCTGATTGATCGAAGGGGCTGATTGATCTGCCCTGACGCTGCCCAGTCTGGAACCCTCTGTCACCTCCTCATATTGATCAGTCTGCTCCGCCCTGGTCACTGACGGTTGACGGCTTTAAAGCTGATTGATCGAAGGGGCTGATTGATCTGCCCTGACGCTGCCCAGTCTGGAACCCTCTGTCACCTCATATTGATCAGTCTGCTCCGCCCTGGTCACTGACGGTTGCCAGCTTTAAAGCTGATTGATCGAAGGCAAGATCTGCCCTGACGCCGCCCAGTCTGGAACCCTCTGTCATGGAACTCTCTGTCACCTCCTCATATTGATCAGTCTGCTCCGCCCTGGTCACTGACGGTTGCCAGCTTTAAAGCTGATTGATCGAAGGCAAGATCTGCCCTGACGCCGCCCAGTCTGGAACCCTCTGTGTTTCTCGGGCATTGTTCTGGGATTAGCAGTATGTGATGTGTATGTGTATGATATGTATGTGATATGTGATTACATGATTACATGATACAAAAGGAAGGAATGCATAGTATAGCATAAATGTGGATTTCACAAGATCACAAGATATTTGATTGATACAATAGGTATAAGTATCCATTCTGTGATCATCCCGGAAAATTACGACGTTGACTTAAGATCCGCCAAGATGTCGTTCCACCTCGTATATTTTTACTTGACCACTAAGTTATGGAACGTATGCAACCCTCCTTATTCACATGGTATCTGCGTGCCAGCTTCAGCAATACAGAGTGTCGGGGTATGCAGTATTTCATTGTTAAAGTATACTTCTGTTTGTTTAAAACCAGTAAGGCGCCGTAGTTGGTGATGAACGAGCGAGCGCGAAATAAATGTATGGTGAATTTCAACCCGATCGGGCAAGTAGTTCCTGAGATACAAAAAAGGTGCGCACGTGCAGAGGCACCCCATCCATGACTTGTGGGTAGGCGGCGGCGGAGGGGTCTCTAACCACACATCAAATTTGAACACAATCGGCTCCGCCGTTCCTGAGATATATAATAGGGGTGTGCACGTGCGCACGTGCAGAGGCACCCCATCCCTGACTTGTGGGGAACTGGCGGTTGAGAGGTCCCTAACCACACACCAAATTTGAACACAATCGGCGCAGCTATTCCTGAGATATAAAATAGGGGTGAGCACGTGCGCACGTGCAGAGGCACTCCACCCCTGACTTGTGGAAAGCCAACGGCTGAGAGGCCCCTAACCACACACCAAATTAGAACGCAATCGGCAATAGGTTCAGCCGTTCCTGAGATATAAAATAGGTGTGTGCACGTGCGCACGTGCAGAGGCACGCCACCCCTGACTTGTGGAAAATTGGCGGCTGAGGGGTCCCTAACCACACACCAAATTTGCACACAATCGGCTCAGCCGTTGCAGAGTTTTTGCGAGAAAACCCTTTTCAACACCCCTCACGCGGCACGCGCCATGCGCAGTGGTAGTCACCCACATGAGTCAGAACTGGTTACAAACAGGGTAGGTTGGATGGGGCCGCTCAGCAAAGAAGTCAGCTTGTCAATCGGACGTGTGGTTGCAGAGATATGAGCTCAAAAGCGTCGCCACGGGTCGGGTCGGGTCGGGCCGGGCCGCCCATATTCAGATTTTTCCCATATACCACGGAAAGACGAGCGAGCGCCTCGCGCTCGCTCGTAATGACAAGGAAGTTCGTATAATTAAATGTTTATTTAAACACGAACCCCGTTTATCGACAAGGGTCATCAATCATTATAATTCCCAAGATGGAAAACCTCCACTTGGAAGATTTTTAGAGAAATGAAAAGGAATTCCGTTATAAATCATTGTACACCCAATTAATTTCCCAGAACAAGTCCGTCCCTTCCTGGCCTTGCTGAACCCTGCTGACTACTTAGTCCCAATGCCAGGCAATTGCCCGCCGGGCCCGACCCTCTCCCGCCCCTGTCTTCTGACCATCTCCCGCCCTGTCTTCTGACCCTCCCCTGTCTTCTGACCCTCTCCCGCCCCTGTCTTCTGACCCTCTCCCGCCCTGTCTTCTGACCCTCTTCCGCCCTGTCTTCTGACCCTCTCCCGCCCTGTCTTCTGACCCTCTCTCGCCCCTGTCTTCTGACCCTCTCCCGCCCCTGCCTTCTGACCCTCTCCCGCCCTGTCTTCTGACCCTCTCCCGCCCCTGTCTTCTGACCCTCTCCCGTCCCTGTCTTCTGACCTTCTCCCGCCCTGTCTTCTGACCCTCTCCCGCCCTGTCTTCTGACCTGCCCCTGTCTTCTGACCCTCTCCCGCCCCTGTCTTCTGACCCTCTCCCGCCCCTGTCTTCTGACCCTCTCCCGCCCTGTCTTCTGACCCTCTCCCACCCTGTCTTCTGACCTGCCCCTGTCTTCTGACCCTCTCCCGCCCTGTCTGCTGACCCTCTCCCGCCCTGTCTTCTGACCTGCCCTCATCTCGGCCCCTGTCTTCTGACCTGCCCGTCTTCTGACCTGCCCTCATCTCGGCCCCTGTCTTTTGACCTGCCCCTGTCTTCTGACCTGCCCCTGTCTTCTGACCTGCCCCTGTCTTCTGACCTGCCCTCATCTCGGCCCCTGTCTTCTGACCTGCCCCTGTCTTCTAACCTGCCCTCATCTCGGCCCTGTCTTCTGACCTGCCCCTGTCTTCTGACCTGCCCTCATCTCTGCCCCTGTCTTCTGACCTGCCCTCATCTCGGCCCATCTCTTCTGACCTGCCCCTGTCTTCTGACCTGCCCTCATCTCGGCCCCTGTCTTCTGACCTGCCCCCATCTCGGCCCCTCTCTTCTGACCTGCCCCCATCTCGGCCGTTCCCCAGGCGCAGCATACCGTGAGATGGTGACTCGGATCATCCAGCCGATCGCCGAGCGGCCGGACGTGTCTCTGGTGCGCTACGACGTCCACCACGCCTTGGCCAACAACGCCAACTCGCTGATCGGCCGCGCCGCGCACATCGCCGCGCTCGACTCTGAGCTCTTCATCGAGAAGTTCATGGTGGTCGCAGGGTTAAAGTACTTCAAGTAGCCGGGGATGTGGTGGCGCCGTGTGGTGTCTGGAGGGGGAAGAGTGTGGTATCAGAGGGGCAGAGGGGAGGAGAAGGGAGTGGGTGGGCGCGGGGCGTTAGAACCGGTGTGACAGACGGATGTCTTGGTTCACCTGTAATGCTGATGTTGTTATTGGTATTCGCCCTAGTTTGGGCAAGCGTGGTAGATTGGCTCCGTAAGTGTCTACCCAACCTGTCACTATATCATCGATTCACGTGTCCCTCAGCTAAAACGTATTTGATGGGAGAATGTCACTACAAAGTGTGACCTGATTTATTGTTACCACAGCTATATTCGGCTCCATAACGGCCCCTACTCGACACTGTGCTGCGTGTCCGCAGTAGTCGCCGCTCACCGCCCCTGTATCACCATCATCGCCGTCCTCACTCAAAAGGCGCACATTTCTGCCCCGCCGCATTCTGACACGGCGCCCTATTCTGGTCGTGCACGCTCCGTCCGCTCACAGTAGTCGCTCCACTCTATTGTGGTCGTGCGCGCTACGTCCGCTCACAGTAGTCGCTCCACTCTATTTTGGTCGTGCGCGCTCCGTCCGCTCACAGTAGTCGCTCCACTCTATTGTGGTCGTGCTCGCTCCGTCCGCTCACAGTAGTCGCTCCACTCTATTGTGGTCGTGCGCGCTCCGTCCGTTCACAGTAGTCGCTCCACTCTATTCTGGTCGTGCGCGCTCCGTCCGCTCACAGTAGTCGCTCCACTCTATTCTGGTCGTGCGCGCTCCGTCCGCCTACAGTAGTCGCTCCACTCTATTCTGGTCGTGCGCGCTCCGTCGCTTAGCGGTTGCAGTGGCTCAGGTGTTGCTGTCGAGTTTCTGTTGACCTTTCCCCCTGGGAACGGGAAACATTCGTCTAGTCGGGCGGAGACTAGGGAAGCAAACATCTCTCTTGTGGGAGGAAGCAGGTTGAGAGTAATGAGATTCGTGATGCAATTTGCAGTTCTGGGCATTATTCTTGATTTGGTACTTGCTGCGGTTTCCTCCAATCTTTACCGGTTCTCGTCATTGTTCTTATATACTCACAGGAGTCCAGCTTGTGTGATTAGTGCCGAGGTAAACCCCGGGTATCGACCTCGCCCACCACACATCTGGCGGCGATTTTCTTTGCGCGTAACTCCTACGCTCTGCGAGCTTCAGAAGCCGTTTATCCCCTGGTATCCGTCTCGCATCGCTCACACCCACCATTTTCCACTGCACGTCTCCCCGCGACCCAACTTCAGCTTCAGCTGGACGGTCCCTCCCACATCAGCTCTCGACTGGTGCCATGTCCCTCCCACCTCCATCTGCACATACACGCCCCCTTCCCACCTTCCGTCGCCACGGCCCTCACATGCAGTGCCACGCCTCTCCACCCCATGCCACACACCCTCCTTTGTCCCCTCGTCACACCCCTCCTTCCTCCCCACGTCACACCCCTCCCACCTCATACCACACCCCTCCCACGTCACACCCCTCCCACGTCACACCCTCCCACCTCATACCACGCCCCTCCCAACTCATACCACGCCCCTCCCCACCTCATACCACACCCCTCCCACCTCATACCACGCCTCTCCCTCCTCATACCACACCTCTCCCTCCTCCCCACGTCACACCCTCTCCCTCCTCATACCACGCCACTCCCTCCTCATACCACGCCTCTCCCTCCTCATACCACACCTCCCTCCTCCCCACGTCACACCTCTCCCTCCTCATACCACTCCCTCCTCATACCACGCCTCTCCCTCCTCATACCACACCTCTCCCTCCTCCCCACGTCACACCTCTCCCTCCTCATACCACGCCACTCCCTCGTCATACCACGCCTCTTCCTCCTCATACCACACCTCTCCCTGGTCCGCGTGGCTACCGGTGCCGCCCATCTGCCGCCCATCTGCCGCCCATCTGCCGCCCATCTGCCGCCCATCTGGCGCTCCAGCGGCGCTGCCTCTCTGCCGGCGGCCCGGCAGTCCGCGGCGGAGGCAGGCCGATCTCTACCCCTGCCGGCGGCCTGGCAGTCCGCGGCGGAGGCAGGCCGATCTCTACCCCTGCCGGCGGCCCGGCAGTCCGCGGCGGAGGCAGGCCGATCTCTACCCCTGCCGGCGGCCCGGCAGTCCGCGGCGGAGGCAGGCCGATCTCTACCCCTGCCAGCGGCCCGGCAGTCCGCGGCGGAGGCAGGCCGATCTCTACCCATGCCAGCGGCCTGGCAGTCCGCGGCGGAGGCAGGCTGGTCTGCCTCCTGACGATTACCGCGCGCCATCGATTGCCCGCCGGCCGTGCCGCTCATCCCCCATCAGCGCCATAATTGTGCCGGCACGGCCGCGCCGCACGCCTGCACACGGAACTCGACGGCCGGGGTCCGGGACGGCCGCCGGAGAGGCACCGTGGACGGGGCGGGGTGGCAGGACGTGATAGGATGTGGCGGATCCGTGACAGAGGGGATGGAACGTGACGGGATGTAATAGGATATGATAGGACGTGGCGGATCGTGACAGAGGGATGGAACGTGACGGGATGTAATAGGATATGATAGGACGTGGCGGATCGTGACAGAGGGGATGGAACGTGACGGGATGTAATATGATATGATAGGACGTGGCGGATCGTGACAGAGGGGATGGAACGTGACGGGATGTAATAGGATATGATAGGACGTGGCGGATCGTGACAGAGGGGATGGAACGTGACGGGATGTAATAGGATATGATAGGACGTGGCGGATCGTGACAGAGGGGATGGAACGTGACGGGATGTAATAGGATATGATAGGACATGGCGGATCGTGACAGAGGGGA
>JAXIVJ010017814.1:0-25067 GCA_036785665.1 Chirona hameri | reverse complement strand
CAGCCATATCCCGCTGCCGTTACTGCTGTCATATCCCGCTGTCGTTACTGCTGTCCATCAGCCATATCCGCTGCCGTTACTGCTGTCCATCAGCCATATCCCGCTGCCGTTACTGCTGTCCATCAGCCATATCCAGCTGCCGTTACTGCTGTCCATCAGCCATATCCCGCTGCTGTTACTGCTGTCCATCAGCCATATCCCGCTGCCGTTACTGCTGTCCATCAGCCATATCCCGCTGCCGTTACTGCTGTCCATCAGCCATATCCCGCTGCCGTTACTGCTGTCCATCAGTCATATCCCGCTGCCGTTACTGCTGTCCATCAGCCATATCCCGCTGCCGTTACTGCTGTCATATCCCGCTGCTGTTACTGCTGTCCATCAGCCATATCCCGCTGCCGTTACTGCTGTCATATCCTGCTGCCGTTACTGCTGTCCATCAGCCATATCCCGCTGCCGTTACTGCTGTCATATCCTGCTGCCGTTACTGCTGTCCATCAGCCATATCCCGCTGCCGTTACTGCTGTCCATCAGCCATATCCCGCTGCCGTTACTGCTGTCGATCAGCCATATCCCGCTGCCGTTACTGCTGTCATATCCCGCTGCCGTTACTGCTGTCCATCAGCGCTGAATGACATACACCTCGGTCTGTCTATTGACGCGTGGACCGAGTCGTGTCGAGGGGGCACAGGCCCTCGGTCTATTGACGCGTGGACCGAGCCGTGCCGTTGCGCCGCGTCGCGCTCTTCGGCCTGCTATCGCGCTCCGTTGTGTGTGTGTGTGTGTGTGTGTGTGTGTGTGTGTGTGTGTGTGTGTGTGTGTGTGTGTGTGTGTGTGTGTGTGTGTGCGTGTGCGTGTGCGTGTGCGTGTGGGTGCGTGTGCGTGTGCGTGTGCGTTGCGTGTGCGTGTGCGTGTGCGTGTGCGTGTGCGTGTGCGTGTGCGTGTGCGTGTGCGTGTGCGTGTGCGTGTGCGTGTGCGTGTGCGTGGTGCGTGTGCGTGTGCGTGTGCGTGTGCGTGTGCGTGTGCGTGTGCGTGTGCGTGTGCGTGTGCGTGTGCGTGTGCGTGTGCGTGTGGCGTGTGCGTGTGCGTGTGCGTGTGCGCGTGCGCGTTGCGCGTGCGTGTGCGCGTGCGTGTTGCGCGTGTGTGCGCGTGCGTGTGTTTGTAGTCGCTGCGCTGTTCAAATGTACTCGCCGACCCGTGAGCCCTGCCATGCCGCGCCATGTTGACCGTCCTGACCCCACCCCATCGTCCACCGCCCAGGTATTGCGCCGTGTGGCTGACGTCCTCCTCTGACGCGGCACACTGACATTACTGTGCCTCCCCTCCCTCCTCGACAGACTTCCGAGATCAGCGCCTCCCAGCGGCGCGTGTCAGAACTACAGACGCGGTGTGCAGGAGCTAGAGGACGCCCTGGTGCGCTGCCAGAAGGACCTGGTCAAGGAGCCGTGACGTCACTAGCAAGCTGCAGCGCGACCTGAAGGAGAACAACGCACAGAAGCTGGACCAGGTGAGCCCCGGCACGACCCGAGTTGGCCCGCTCTGGCACGACCCGAGTCGGCCCGCCCGGCACGACCCGAGTCGGCCCGCTCCGGCACGACCCGAGTCGGCCCGCTCCGGCACGACCCGAGTCGGCCCCGCTCCGGCACGACCCGAGTCGGCCCGCTCCGGCACGACCCGAGTCGGCCCGCTCCGGCACGACCCGAGTCGACCCGCTCCGGCACGACCCGAGTCGGCCCGCTCCGGCACGACCCGAGTCGGCCCGCCCGGCTGACGGCTGGCGGCTGGCGGCTGGCGCGGAGGTGGAACTGACTGTTAATCATGAGTAGACTAGGGGGGGGGGGGGGGGGGGGGGCGGGGGGGGGGTGGGTACAGGGATAGAGTTGGTGCTGAGCCGACAGAGTGCCTATGACCTCACAGGCAGGCTTACCCGCGAGTTACTGGGGGGGGGGGGGGGCGGGGCTATTTTTTGCCCCCCCCTCTCGTTATTTTGCAATAACTCTTAAACGAATACCGGTATCGTCACCAAACTTGCAGTACTTTCTCTCATTCTCTCACATCAATTCTACACATGTTGGCAAAAGGACAAATATGAGGTTATGATAGGTCAACCGGGAATGACGTCAGAGTGACGTCATGTTCTTCGGTTTTGGTTGCAAAATAATGGTTTGCGGAAAACGCTGTCAAAGGTACGATGTTTGAGATAAACTCAATTGTCTTAAATCAAAATACTGAAAATAGACCGGGCTATCAAACTGCTGTCTCGGATTTTTTTAAATAGTTTTTATGAAATTCAAAATTTTGAGAAATCCAAATACATTTTTTTGTTGTTTTTACTAAATTTTCAAGAAAAAATCAGAATTATCAAAAAAACCGGAACAAATGTGATCGAGACGTGTGCGGTGAATATGTGTACCAAATTTGAAGTCGATATCTTCAAAAATGACTGAGTTATGACCTTTAAATGACAAAAATCGACCACCTCTCACAGCATTACTATGCATAAAAACGCATTTCCATTTTTGCTTTTTACTTCTATTTATATTGAACAAACAATGTTCTAAGGTCATTTTACGCGTTCTAAACGATAAACAAACCCATAAACATGTGTTACAGCGCCTAATGACCGTAATCTGCAGTTTGACCTCGTGACCTCGGATGACCTTGACCTGACCCAAGGTCATAAACAGCTTAGAAAGGTACTTAGAAGTGTCAGGCACACGAATCATACCGATTTATCGACAGCTTATGCGTTTAATATCGCAATTTTGCGCGACAATTCCATCCATCGAGACCTTTTGACACGGTCAAACATTTTGTACTTTACCTGACCTGTGACGTCATCGGTGACCTCGAGGTCAACCATATTATGTTTCCCTCGATACATTTACCAGGGCTATCGAATGCCGTTCGAATTTTTACATTCGGTCCAGGAGTTCCGGAGATCCGAGGGGGGGAGGGGGCAAAAAATAGCCCCCCCCCAGTAAGTCGCGTTATGAAATATACCCCAGTAACTCGCGGGTTAAGTCGGGGGTTAACGGATTGACCGACAGACTGAAGGGAAAATATCGGGGGTCTGAGCAGAGGTAGATGTCAGATTCAGCTCCGGCAGCTGGATGTTTGTTGTATGTTTTGCTACATCATGTTTTATTTACTTAATATCCATTGGGCTCAGCTGTGTGTAAATAGTTTTCGCTAGTGTAATGGTTGTCATGTGCGGTGTCGACGCTTTGTGTCAGCATCATCTACAACATGCGGCCAGCCAGCTCGACACTTACCTTGACCTTTGACGAGCACGTCAGAGAAGCGTACCAGGAACACGGCCGATGGCCCTGCTGGTGCCGGTCTCAGTGACGGACGCAGCACGTGTGATTATCGCCTGACAGGAGGAGCGGATCGCCACACTGGAGCAGCGCTACCTGAACGCGCAGCGCGAGTCCACCTCACTGCGGGACAACGGCGAGAAGCTGGAGGAGGAGCTGAAGAACAAGGAGGCTCAGCTGAAGCTGCAGAACGAGAAGATCCTGGCCATCCAGGAGAAGCTGGAGCTGACGGAGCAGAAGCTGGCACAGTACTCGAAACTGCCCGATGTGGAGGAGGAGCTGCGACGACGGATGGCGGCGCTTACACAGGTGAGAGTGGGACTCGTGTCGTTCGTCGTCTCCATCGTGACGACGGATGGCGGCGCTTACACAGGTGAGAGTGGGACTCGTGTCGTTCGTCGTCTCCATCGTGACGACGGATGGCGGCGCTTACACAGGTGAGAGTGGGACTCGTGTCGTTCGTTTTCAGACCAAGCTGGACCAAGCGTGCTTGGAAATGATAGTGGTTTGCTTGTTGTTTCCAAGATTTCGTTGGGGGAAAATCGGATTACTTGGCAGCTTATGGTGAATCTAGTTAACATCATAAATAATTACACTGTCAACACGATCGACTGAGTCCTACATCGTGTTACTGCTTCCGTACGTCGCGTTGTCTCATCTAGCATATCCCTTCAGTGCCATTGGTGAATTCTTCGCATCTCTGGCTTCCCTTCAAAACGTGCAAATTGCTTTAGTTCTTGGTTTAATAGACGTTTTCTATGTACCATGTCTGTGCAATGAGCTCCGTGTCGACGTCACCATGCCGGTGCTAAGACCGCCGCCTCCCCCCCCCCCCTCAGGCGCAGGAGCGCCACGGCTCGGCCGAGGACCGGATCGGCCGGCTGGAGTCGCAGCTGGAGGAGAAGAGCAGTGAGGTCATCCGCATGTCGCAGCGGCTCAAGATGAACGAGGAGCACAACGCCCGACTCTCAGCCACCGTCGACAAGCTGCTCTCCGGTGAGCTCGTGTTGCTGTGTGGGTCTGGTGAGCTGCTCTCCGGTGAGCTCGTGGTGCTGTGTGGGTCTGGTGAGCTGCTCTCCGGTGAGCTCGTGGTGCTGTGTGGGTCTGGTGAGCTGCTGCTCTCCGGTGAGCTCGTGGTGCTGTGTGGGTCTGGTGAGCTGCTCTCCGGTGAGCTCGTGGTGCTGTGTGGGTCTGGTGAGCTGCTCTCCGGTGAGCTCGTGGTGCTGTGTGGGTCTGGTAAGCTGCTCTCCGGTGAGCTCGTGGTGCTGTGTGGGTCTGGTGAGCTGCTCTCCGGTGAGCTCGTGTTGCTGTGTGGGTCTGGTGAGCTGCTCTCCGGTGAGCTCGTGGTGCTGTGTGGGTCTGGTGAGCTGCTCTCCGGTGAGCTCGTGGTGCTGTGTGGGTCTGGTAAGCTGCTGCTCTCCGGTGAGCTCGTGGTGCTGTGTGGGTCTGGTGAGCTGCTCTCCGGTGAGCTCGTGGTGCTGTGTGGGTCTGGTGAGCTGCTCTCCGGTGAGCTCGTGGTGCTGTGTGGGTCTGGTAAGCTGCTGCTCTCCGGTGAGCTCGTGGTGCTGTGTGGGTCTGGTGAGCTGCTCTCCGGTGAGCTCGTGGTGCTGTGTGGGTCTGGTGAGCTGCTCTCCGGTGAGCTCGTGGTGCTGTGTGGGTCTGGTGAGCTGCTCTCCGGTGAGCTCGTGGTGCTGTGTGGGTCTGGTAAGCTGCTGCTCTCCGGTGAGCTCGTGGTGCTGTGTGGGTCTGGTGAGCTGCTCTCCGGTGAGCTCGTGGTGCTGTGTGGGTCTGGTGAGCTGCTCTCCGGTGAGCTCGTGGTGCTGTGTGGGTCTGGTGAGCTGCTCTCCGGTGAGCTCGTGGTGCTGTGTGGGTCTGGTGAGCTGCTCTCCGGTGAGCTCGTGGTGCTGTGTGGGTCTGGTAAGCTGCTGCTCTCCGGTGAGCTCGTGGTGCTGTGTGGGTCTGGTTGGGAACTTGCGGGGCGGGGCGGGGCGGGGCTGCGGAATGGGGCTGCGGAATGGGGCTGCGGAATGGGAGGGAGGGGCTATGTCAGGGCCTGTCTGGGTGTGTTTTGGTTGCGTTGGGTGGTGTGCCTTCCAATGGAGAGACTGCGACGTGGTCTGTCCGTTAAACAAAGCCTGATAAGATTTGTGACAGATACAGCCTTAGCATGGGATGGTAACGTGTTATGCTGTGAGTGACAGATACAGCCTTAGCATGGGATGATAACATGTTATGCTGTGATGGCCATGTGTGGTGTGTATCCAGAACTCGCGGGAACCAAATGAAGCGGTCCTGTTTGATGGGATACTGTGTGCTGTGTTTGAGTCCGTGTTAATAATTTTCTAGCCTTCTGCGCGGCGGCAGCGGTAGACGGTAAAACGATTCGTAATGTCCCATTCTTCATCTGTAAATTCTTCAATCCTTCGCGTCCGTCCTCCAGAGTCCAACGAGCGTCTTCAGCTGCACCTGAAGGAGCGTATGACGGCGCTGGAGGAGAAGAACGCGCTCACTCAGGAGCTGGACCACACCAGGAAGGTGCTCGAGGACATGCAGCTGGAAAAGGTACGCTGACGAGGATGGATCCGACTGCCGCTCGGCGTACCCCCGGGTGGTGAGGTTTAGACCCGGTCACACTGGTCGTGATTCTGACCGATACTGGAGGGAGGGGAACTTGGATCAAAGACCCGCCATCCAATCCCTCCCCCCTCCCCCCTCTTCGACTCCATGCCACCTGCTCTTCAAACTTCAACGCTAGTCTAACGCTACCTGTAATTCGAACATAAGCTTTTAACAGGCGGAATCTCGCGTGCTGGGCTTCACAAACTGGGACGCATCACCTGTTAGATCGCCGTAACTTCTCGCTGGTTTAGTTAGCTCCTCACTGGAGCGAATACCTGGGTGCTCCCCGATGTGCTAAGAACTTCTCTCGGATGGGGATGTGTGGGTGCTCTCCTGCGCGGTGGGAGCTCCTCATGGGTTAAGTCATCTGTTTGCTGCCCTGCGTTGTCCCGTGTGTCAGTAGCAGCCTCGTGTTTCTGTGACCGGCCGTGTGCCTGGTATCTGCCTCGTGTTTCTGTGACTGGCCGTGTGCCTGGTATCTGCCTCGTGTTTCTGTGACCGGCCGTGTGTCAGTAGCAGCCTCGTGTTTCTGTGACCGGCCGTGTGCCTGGTATCTGCCTCATGTTTCTGTGACTGGCCGTGTGCCTGGTATCTGCCTCGTGTTTCTGTGACCGGCCGTGTGTCAGTAGCAGCCTCGTGTTTCTGTGACCGGCCGTGTGCCTGGTATCTGCCTCGTGTTTCTGTGACTGGCCGTGTGCCTGGTATCTGCCTCGTGTTTCTGTGACCGGCCGTGTGCCTGGTATCTGCCGCGTGTTTCTGTGACCGGCCGTGTGCCTGGTATCTGCCTCGTGTTTCTGTGACCGGCCGTGTGCCTGGTATCTGGCTCGTGTTTCTGTGACCGGCCGTGTGTCAGTAGCAGCCTCGTGTTTCTGTGACCGGCCGTGTGCCTGGTATCTGCCTCGTGTTTCTGTGACCGGCCGTGTGCCTGGTATCTGCCTCGTGTTTCTGTGACCGGCCGTGTGCCTGGTATCTGCCTCGTGTTTCTGTGACCGGCCGTGTGCCTGGTATCTGCCTCGTGTTTCTATGACCGGCCGTGTGCCTGGTATCTGCCTCGTGTTTCTGTGACCGGCCGTGTGCCTGGTATCTGCCTCGTGTTTCTGTGACCGGCCGTGTGCCTGGTATCTGGGCCGGCGTCTGTCTGCGACTGATACGCCACTCCTGCGCGGCACTGGTGTTACGTCCGAAAGGGTGGTGGTGGCCATAACGGTACAATTGATGGCCTATATCACTGAGCTGAACATCAGCCGAGCTGGAGTGACGCAATGCTAACTGGGAGGGCCGTTTAATTGTGATCACTTGCTTTCTGGATGAAACTAATTTACTCGATTTGTGAATAGCTACGGCGTCAAGCAGGCCTGAAAACTCACTACATTGTGGGGTTATCAAACATTATGGTCATTCAAAGTAATTTATCATCCATAATTTGTCTTACCTTGGTTGTTATGACGCATTTTTGCATGCTTGTGGTGGATGTTTCATGCTATTTTTCAACATTTCAGTCATCGCTGTATATAAAATTGGATCTTGATATGAGTTTGCTCGATTTCAGTCTCTTTGTTCTTGTGGTGTGACGAGTGACGGTTTTTTGTTCGCCTCACCTTATAATGATACGATTGCTTACGGCAACTCGCATACTTTTTTATGCATCACTTTTTATTATATATGTTTTGTTTGTTGTTTTCGAAACGAATGATTATTGTTTCATTGACTACATGGTTTCATTTCTTGACGTGTTGCGGTGCCCCTGTAATTTTCCTTTTACAGGGCTGAGTCAGACGTCAGTGATTGCTATGTTACAGGCTTCCATTTCGGTTTCGGAATGCTCGCGGCGATCCTTGATGGCGTTTGTTATGTCTGACGTCTTTTCCTTTCCACATTTGTGTTGTGTTTCTCTCGTTTGTTCGCTATGAACCGTCTACGTCCTTTTGCCGACGGTGCAGTCGATTGCTGCCGGCATGCTTTTGGAACACGTCGTCGCTTCTTGTTGCGTTCAGTCGCGTGCCTGCTGCCGAGGATCGCGTCCTGCCGAGTCTCGTGAGACTTACGCTGTCCAGCCGCTGCTGGGCTGGTGCCGTCTCCTCGGCCGCAGTCTGTGGCCACATCGGATTGGGATGATGTGGTCCTCTCGCCGGCCGTGGCCGTGTATAGCTCGGAGTGAGTGTGGTGAGTGTGGCCCGTATGTATGCTGATTCTGACTGAGTGAGTGCGGTGTGTGTGGCCCGTATGTATGCTGATTCTGACTGAGTGAGTGCGGTGTGTGTGGCCCGTATGTATGCTGATTCTGACTGAGTGAGTGCGGTGTGTGTGGCCCGTATGTATGCTGATTCTGACTGAGTGAGTGCGGTGTGTGTGGCCCGTATGTATGCTGATTCTGACTGAGTGAGTGCGGTGTGTGTGGCCCGTATGTATGCTGATTCTGACTGAGTGAGTGCGGCTCGTGTGCTGGGGCGTGGCTGACGGTGGTTCTCCCCAGGCCCGGATGTCAGGGCAGCTGGGCCGGCTTCAGCACGAGGTGGAGCAGGTTCAGCGTCAGGTGGCCGCGCCGCCGCCGCCGCCGCCAGCGGTCTCCCAGCCCCCTCAGCAGGCGTTCCTGGTGACGGGCGAGCCGTGAGTACCCGCCGCCCCCGCCGCCGCCGCCGCCGCCGCCGCCGCCGCCCCCGCCGCCGCCCCCGCCCCCGCCCGGCACCCTGCACCGCATGCCCGCCCCCGCCGGCCGCCCCCGCCGGCCGCCCTGTCTGACCGACGGCTGTGGCCGGCCCGTGCTGCGCAGGGCGGCCTTCTGCAGGAGATGTCCAAACTACACCTGGACATGGAGGCGATGAAGCAGCAGCTACTGACGCAGGAGATCGCCTACAACATCGAGCAGACCGAGGCCTTGACCAGGTGCGCCGGACCGTCGCGTGCGAGGGATGGGAGCCAGGGTAGATGGAGGAGTAGGCTGGTGGCGGGGTGATTGTACACTGTACAGTACAGGACGCCGCCGTGGGAGACCGGACAGCACGGGGTAGTGTGTTACTAGTGCTGTGTCTCGGATGTCCAGTGGTAGTTGGCCTAGGTGGTCTCTGGTGGTCACCGTGGATGGTTCGCATAGGACTCAATGGATGGTGGTAACTGGTAAGCAGCTGGATGCGGGGATGTGGTGGTTGGTAGCCTGCTTCAGCGGCGGTAGAGACGCCCCTGGTGAGTGGGTATCGGAGCTGGTGTCATCAGCTGCAGGTAGAGGGAGCGGTACCATTCGGTGACTGAAGTCGGCCTCGAGGGCCGTCAAGGTGAGTGAATCGGGACTGTTCAGCACCACTGCCGCCACGCCAGGCCAGTCTGGCACTGCACGCCGCACTCGCACGCTTCGTAGCCGGCCTCTCACGCTGACCGCCGCCACTCACGCTGCACTCTTCCCCCGCGTGTGCCGCCCACGGTTATCATTCGGTACTGGCCAACGGAGCAAACATTCTGTGCTGTTTATGAAGCAGGCTTCTCAAATCGGAATGTGAACTATTCTATTGATAGCGCAACTAAGTCACTAGACTCGAAAAGAATGACAAGCGTCGTTGGAATCACTGAATCGGAATGCAGCGTTTCATGCTTGTTGCGCAGTTGACGCGTGACCATCGGTCGCTTGTTGCTTGTTCATCTTTCCTGGACGTCCACCGTGCCTGTGTGCCGCGCCCCTGACCTGGCGTCATCACAGGAACCTATCTCCGAGCGGCGGCGGCGGCGAGCCTGGCTTCGTCCGCTCCGCCAGCCACACCAGCTTCGACGCTCGCTCCCTGCCGCGCCGGCCCGGCTCTCGGATGGCAGCCGGAGCTCCCGGTGGCGCGGGCGGGGGCGGCGGAGACCAGCCGGACGGCGGTGACTGGGAGGCGGGCGGCGCGGCCGGCGGCGGTGCGCCTGGCTACGAGGAGGATGAGGTGGAGGATGCAGATAGCATCTTCAGCACGCTCTCGCCCACCGGTCACACGGACGCCCAGACGCTGGCGATCATGCTGCAGGACCAGCTGGATGCCATCAACAATGAGATCAGGTGGGTCTACAGCTACTGCACCACGGTCAACAATGAGATCAGGTGGGTCTACAGTTACTGCACCACGGTCAACAATGAGATCAGGTGGGTCTACAGTTACTGCACCACGGTCAACAATGAGATCAGGTGGGTCTACAGCTACTGCACCACGGTCAACAATGAGATCAGGTGGGTCTACAGCTACTGCACCACGGTCAACAATGAGATCAGGTGGGTCTACAGTTACTGCACCACGGTCAACAATGAGATCAGGTGGGTCTACAGTTACTGCACCACGGTCAACAATGAGATCAGGTGGGTCTACAGCTACTGCACCACGGTCAACAATGAGATCAGGTGGGTCTACAGTTACTGCACCACGGTCAACAATGAGATCAGGTGGGTCTACAGTTACTGCACCACGGTCAACAATGAGATCAGGTGGGTCTACAGCTACTGCACCACGGTCAACAATGAGATCAGGTGGGTCTACAGCTACTGCACCACGGTCAACAATGAGATCAGGTGGGTCTACAGCTACTGCACCACGGTCAACAATGAGATCAGGTGGGTCTACAGCTACTGCACCACGGTCAACAATGAGATCAGGTGGGTCTACAGTTACTGCACCACGGTGTCTCAGCTGAGCAATCATCTGTGTCATGCTCAGGTGCAGAGCATCCACCGCACACTTGCCGGTTCCGGCAGTGCTGCCTGGTATGGCCGAACCTCGGGCAACCGAAACATCTCATAGGGTTGGGGACATACGGTCGAATGGGAATGTTCTCATAGCAGACGCGTACCTCGCGAGGCAGGTCTAGACGGTCAAAAGGCAGGTCTAGACGGTCAAAAGTAAGCACGATACTGTTGGTGGGAGTCAATACTCAATGTGTCGCCTCTCATGCGAATACGGCGGGCCGCCACCACGCCGTACTCGGCCAGGCCGTCTGCGACTTCATCAGTGAGGTCTCCAAGTTCATAACAACTTATGACGCCCTTGGATGTATTCTTTGTGCCATGCGTTTCTACCGTAATATCGATCGAAACGTCTCGATGACCGTTGCCAGTTGTCACTCGATATTCAAACTTTTAGGCGTCAAAGGCGCGTGCCGCTTCGGTTCCGAGAAAGAACTCTACCTCGATAGACCCGTCTCTCAGTTTGGTGCATCCACGGATCTTTCCAAAACGATCGCAGCCGTTTTGAAATTGGAAAGGTGAAGGAGTCTGTCAGCCGCTTTTCGATACTACGGAAGATCAGAATCTTTGGAGTCGGACGACTGGCCTGCTGTCCAGAAGGCTGCTCCACTGGGGCAGAGCGAGGCTGTGGTGAATGGTCGCCACCTGGAGAGTTCTCTTTGGAGTCGGACGAGCGAGGCTGTGGTGAATGGTCGCCACCTGGAGAGTTCTCTTTGGAGTCGGACGAGCGAGGCTGTGGTGAATGGTCGCCACCTGGAGAGTTCTCTTTGGAGTCGGACGAGCGAGGCTGTGGTGAATGGTCGCCACCTGGAGAGTTCTCTTTGGAGTCGGACGAGCGATGCTGTGGTGAATGGTCGCCACCTGGAGAGTTCTCTTTGGAGTCGGACGAGCGAGGCTGTGGTGAATGGTCGCCACCTGGAGAGTTCTCTTTGGAGTCGGACGAGCGAGGCTGTGGTGAATGGTCGCCACCTGGAGAGTTCTCTTTGGAGTCGGACGAGCGAGGCTGTGGTGAATGGTCGCCACCTGGAGAGTTCTCTTTGGAGTCGGACGAGCGAGGCTGTGGTGAATGGTCGCCACCTGGAGAGTTCTCTTTGGAGTCGGACGAGCGAGGCTGTGGTGAATGGTCGCCACCTGGAGAGTTCTCTTTGGAGTCGGACGAGCGAGGCTGTGGTGAATGGTCGCCACCTGGAGAGTTCTCTTTGGAGTCGGACGAGCGAGGCTGTGGTGAATGGTCGCCACCTGGAGAGTTCTCTTTGGAGTCGGACGAGCGAGGCTGTGGTGAATGGTCGCCACCTGGAGAGTTCTCTTTGGAGTCGGACGAGCGAGGCTGTGGTGAATGGTCGCCACCTGGAGAGTTCTCTTTGGAGTCGGACGAGCGAGGCTGTGGTGAATGGTCGCCACCTGGAGAGTTCTCTTTGGAGTCGGACGAGCGAGGCTGTGGTGAATGGTCGCCACCTGGAGAGTTCTCTTTGGAGTCGGACGAGCGAGGCTGTGGTGAATGGTCGCCACCTGGAGAGTTCTCTTTGGAGTCGGACGAGCGAGGCTGTGGTGAATGGTCGCCACCTGGAGAGTCGTTTCGCCCCGCTGCCGATGCAGAGGAACAGCCATCGGACCTTGCCGTGAGGGTGGTCCGTGAGTTAGAGGAGTTAGAACTGGGCGTCTGGCCCTCCAGTTCCCGCAAAGTTAGGAGGGAGGAAGTCATTCTTTGTAGGCTACGCATCGGG
Source organism: Chirona hameri (assembly GCA_036785665.1). Taxonomy (NCBI): domain Eukaryota; kingdom Metazoa; phylum Arthropoda; class Thecostraca; order Balanomorpha; family Balanidae; genus Chirona; species Chirona hameri. The sequence goes on along the minus strand of JAXIVJ010017814.1, from coordinate 12,711 downwards.
CACACCTATGCAACTCACGGCTATCTAGTGTGTAATGATAGCAGCCAATCTGTCCTCGCTGTGGGTCGACACTCCGTAAAAAAGCATATGCTGGTTGTATGTCCGCTCCTCGCTGCTGAACGATCGCGCTTCTTCGGCCAGGCTTCTTTTCCACTAACTATGTGTCAGCTTTTAGGGGATGATTCAGCAGCTATTCAGACATATTGATTGTTTGCCTTCATCTCAGCCACAGGAATACCTACAGTATATACACTATAGTGACAAGATGAACTTCGTTATGGGCGCCAAGTGACCATAAGTAGTCGGTGCGCCCAAAAACTCCAACCATCTGATCATCAGGTGGGTGTTGGTGCCGCCCGGCCAGGCCGCCATAACTGGGGCTGTACGGCACTTACAAGGGTCGGCTCTTTTATGTTTTATAGTTAATGGAATGGGTGCGTCTCCCTGCTGTCTGACTTGTGATTGGCCCGTCTCGCCTCTATGTGGCATATGATTGGCCCTTCTCGCCTCTGCGCGGCCTGTGATTGACTGACGTCGCCTCTCTCCACCCATAGGATGATCCAGGAGGAGAAGCAGAACACGGAGCTGCGCGCGGAGGAGCTGGAGTCGCGCGTGGGCAGCGTGGACCACCTGAACCTGCTGTCCCGCTCTGGCCGTCTTTCCCCGCCCGTCTCGGGCCGCTCCACGCCCAAGTCGCAGGCGCTGTCGCCGCAGCGGGCCGAGGCGCTGATGAAGTACCACACGGTGGGTACTGGCTGGTGGCACACGGTACACGGCGGTACACGGTACACGGCGGTACACGGTACACGGCGGTACACGGTACACGGCGGTACACGGCGGTACACGGCGGTACACGGCGGTACACGGCGGTACACGGAGGTACACAGTACACGGCGGTACACGGTATACGGCGGTACACGGTATACGGCGGTACACGGTACACGGCGGTACACGGCGGTACACGGTACACGGCGGTACACGGCGGTACACGGCGGTACACGGCGGTACACGGCGGTACACGGCGGTACACGGCGGTACACGGCGGTACACGGCGGTACACGGCGGTACACGGCGGTACACGGCGGTACACGGCGGTACACGGCGGTACACGGCGGTACACGGCGGTACACGGCGGTACACGGCGGTACACGGCGGTACACGGCGGTACACGGCGGTACACGGCGGTACACGGCGGTACACGGCGGTACACGGCGGTACACGGCGGTACACGGCGGTACACGGCGGTACACGGCGGTACACGGCGGTACACGGCGGTACACGGCGGTACACGGCGGTACACGGCGGTACACGGCGGTACACGGCGGTACACGGCGGTACACGGCGGTACACGGCGGTACACGGCGGTACACGGCGGTACACGGCGGTACACGGCGGTTCTCGGCGGTACACGGCGGTACACGGCGGTACACGGCGGTACTCTATGGTACTCTATGGTACACGGTGGCACCGGAGCCAGGGTGGTGGGAGGCGGGGTGCATGTGGGGTGGACTGCAGTAGTGGCAGGGCAGAGCGGCCAGATGGAGTGACACGCCGTACTGGTTACCGTCTGCTGTTTGGCTTTTAATCTAAAGCTTATTCCGGGAGTGCAATACAAAATATGTATCTTGTTCTTTGTCGACGCATCGTAAAGAGCCGTACCTATCATTGCCGTTTCGAGAAAGGGTGGCTGCCACGTTTATGGAGTCCTTTCGTCTGCGCGGTCTGCTCTCTTTTTCACTAGATAGTTTTTACGAGTGTTGTCAGTAGGAATTTGCTAAAAGACTAGCTTATTATCTACATTTTATCCTGCACTTGGTAACGCGACACCCAGCTTGTAGCTGCATTAGCGTTGAACTCTGGTTTAGATTCAGCTGGCGGCTTAGTCGCCCACTGCACCGTCACTTCTGAGTTTCGCTTTGCCGTCTCCTTGTTTGGGCGTGGCACCAGATCTGGGGGTGCCCTAACGTTGGTAGTAGACCCAATTAACGCACTTGTATGTTCGTTCTGCGTGTGTGTGCGTTTCGGGTGCTTGTGTGGGTGTGCGCGCGTGTGTGCGTGGGTACCCGCCAGGCCCGCGTCGGGATGTCCCCTGCCATGATGTACGACTATGCTGGGCCGGATGGCCGGTCCCGCAGCCGGGTGAGTGGAGCATATAACTGCTGCTGCTCTTCTCCCACACTCCGTCCCCCCACACTCCGTCCCCCACACTCCGTCCCCCCCCCCAACTCCGTCCCCCCAACTCCGTATTTAACTCCGTTCCCAACTCCGTCCCCAGCTCCGTCCCCAGCCCCGTCCCCAGCTCCGTCCCCAGCTCCGTCCCCAGCTCCGTCCCCAGCTCCGTCCCCAGCTCCGTCCCCAGCTCCGTCCCCAGCTCCGTCCCTAGCTCCGTCCCTAGCTCCGTCCCTAGCTATGTCCCCAGCTCCGTGTCCCCAGCTCCGTGTCCCCAGCTCCGTGTCCCCAGCTCCGTGTCCCCAGCTTCGTCCCCCCAGCTTCGTTCCCAACTCCGTCCCCAGCTCCGTCCCCAGCTCCGTGTCCCCAGCTCCGTGTCCCCAGCTCCGTGTCCCCAGCTCCGTGTCCCCAGCTCCGTGTCCCCAGCTCCGTCCCCAGCTCCGTCCCTAGCTCCGTCCCCAGCTCCGTCCCCAGCTCCGTCCCCAGCTCCGTCCCCAGCTCCGTCCCCAGCTCCGTCCCCAGCTCCGTCCCCAGCTCCGTCCCCAGCTCCGTCCCCAGCTCCGTCCCCAGCTCCGTCCCCAGCTCCGTCCCCAGCTCCGTCCCCAGCTCCGTGTCCCCAGCTCCGTCCCCAGCTCCGTCCCCAGCTCCGTCCCCAGCTCTGTCCCCAGCTCCGTCCCCAGCTCCGTCCCCAGCTCCGTCCCCAGCTCCGTCCCCAGCTCCGTCCCCAGCTCCGTCCCCAGCTCCGTCCCCAGCTCCGTCCCCAGCTCCGTTCCCAGCTCCGTGTCCCCAGCTCCATCCCCAGCTCCGTCCCCAGCTCCGTCCCCAATGCGATGTGCCTCCCGGCCGCAGTCGGGGAGGACTCTTTTTACTTTCAGCTTTATTGTCGTTGGCGGGTGGATGTTGTCTGGTGACGTGCTGGTCCCGGAGCTGTTGAGCTGGCGAGTTTTATGGCGTGGGCAAACAGAGTTTAATTGGAGGAAGAGCTTGTCTGACGCCCGTGTGTAACAGCATGCATGCCGACTTATGTTAACCCGCGGTGTGCTGACTGGATGTCTGGTGGTGTGCGAGGGAAATCGTGTCGTGTGTGAAATATTTGACAGCATGCTCGTCTGTGTTGGTGTATGTTTGTGTCAATGGCGGCTATGATTGATTGTTCGTCATTTGCAGCATGTTGTGGTCGTCGGGCTCGACCAAGGAGTCACCAGCGAACAATCTGAACGCGCCGGAGCACTTGGACCGGCGCATAGGGTCATGTGATGCATCCGCCTGCTTCGTTCTGCGTGAGCTGTCCTGTCTAACTCGCCTCCCTGTATGTGTCCACAGAAGACGGTACTGGACGGCACGTTCTGCGTGAGCTGTCCTGTCTAACCCGCCTCCCTGTATGTGTCCACAGAAGACGGTACTGGACGGCACGTTCTGCGTGAGCTGTCCTGTCTAACCCGCCTCCTTGTATTTGCCCACAGAAGACGGTACTCGACGGCACGTTCTGCGTGAGCTGTCCTGTCTAACTCGCCTCCCTGTATGTGTCCACAGAAGACGGTACTGGACGGCACGTTCTGCGTGAGCTGTCCTGTCTAACTCGCCTCCCTGTATGTGTCCACAGAAGACGGTACTGGACGGCACGTTCTGCGTGAGCTGTCCTGTCTAACTCGCCTCCCTGTATGTGTCCACAGAAGACGGTACTCGACGGCACGTTCTGCGTGAGCTGTCCTATCTAACTCGCCTCCCTGTATGTGTCCACAGAAGACGGTACTGGACGGCACGTTCTGCGTGAGCTGTCCTGTCTAACTCGCCTCCCTGTATGTGTCCACAGAAGACGGTACTCGACGGCACGTTCTGCGTGAGCTGTCCTGTCTAACTCGCCTCCCTGTATGTGTCCACAGAAGACGGTACTGGACGGCACGTTCTGCGTGAGCTGTCCTGTTTAACTCGCCTCCCTGTATGTGTCCACAGAAGACGGTACTGGACGGCACGTTCTGCGTGAGCTGTCCTGTCTAACCCGCCTCCCTGTATGTGTCCACAGAAGACGGTACTGGACGGCACGTTCTGCGTGAGCTGTCCTGTCTAACCCGCCTCCCTGTATGTGTCCACAGAAGACGGTACTGGACGGCACGTTCTGCGTGAGCTGTCCTGTCTAACCCGCCTCCCTGTATGTGTCCACAGAAGACGGTACTGGACGGCACGTTCTGCGTGAGCTGTCCTGTCTAACCCGCCTCCCTGTATGTGTCCACAGAAGACGGTACTTGACGGCACGTTCTGCGTGAGCTGTCCTGTCTAACCCGCCTCCCTGTATGTGTCCACAGAAGACGGTACTGGACGGCACGTTCTGCGTGAGCTGTCCTGTCTAACCCGCCTCCCTGTATGTGTCCACAGAAGACGGTGCTGGACGGCACGTTCTGCGTGAGCTGTCCTGTCCTGTCTAACTCGCCTCCCTGTATGTGTCCACAGAAGACGGTACTGGACGGCACGTTCTGCGTGAGCTGTCCTGTCCTGTCTAACTCGCCTCCCTGTATGTGTCCACAGAAGACGGTACTGGACGGCACGTTCTGCGTGAGCTGTCCTGTCTAACTCGCCTCACTGTATGTGTCCACAGAAGACGGTACTGGACGGCACGTTCTGCGTGAGCTGTCCTGTCTAACTCGCCTCCCTGTATGTGTCCACAGAAGACGGTACTGGACGGCACGTTCTGCGTGAGCTGTCCTGTCTAACCCGCCTCCCTGTATGTGTCCACAGAAGACGGTACTGGACGGCACGTTCTGCGTGAGCTGTCCTGTCTAACCCGCCTCCCTGTATGTGTCCACAGAAGACGGTACTGGACGGCACGTTCTGCGTGAGCTGTCCTGTCTAACCCGCCTCCCTGTATGTGTCCACAGAAGACGGTACTGGACGGCACGTTCTGCGTGAGCTGTCCTGTCTAACTCGCCTCCCTGTATGTGTCCACAGAAGACGGTACTGGACGGCACGTTCTGCGTGAGCTGTCCTGTCTAACTCGCCTCCCTGTATGTGTCCACAGAAGACGGTACTGGACGGCACGTTCTGCGTGAGCTGTCCTGTCTAACCCGCCTCCCTGTATGTGTCCACAGAAGACGGTACTGGACGGCACGTTCTGCGTGAGCTGTCCTGTCTAACCCGCCTCCCTGTATGTGTCCACAGAAGACGGTACTGGACGGCACGTTCTGCGTGAGCTGTCCTGTCTAACCCGCCTCCCTGTATGTGTCCACAGAAGACGGTACTGGACGGCACGTTCTGCGTGAGCTGTCCTGTCTAACCCGCCTCCCTGTATGTGTCCACAGAAGACGGTACTGGACGGCACGTTCTGCGTGAGCTGTCCTGTCTAACCCGCCTCCCTGTATGTGTCCACAGAAGACGGTACTGGACGGCACGTTCTGCGTGAGCTGTCCTGTCTAACCCACCTCCCTGTATGTGTCCACAGAAGACGGTACTGGGCGGCACGTTCTGCGTGAGCTGTCCTGTCTAACCCGCCTCCCTGTATGTGTCCACAGAAGACGGTACTGGACGGCACGTTCTGCGTGAGCTGTCCTGTCTAACTCGCCTCCCTGTATGTGTCCACAGAAGACGGTACTGGACGGCACGTTCTGCGTGAGCTGTCCTGTCTAACCCGCCTCCCTGTATGTGTCCACAGAAGACGGTACTGGACGGCACGTTCTGCGTGAGCTGTCCTGTCTAACCCGCCTCCCTGTATGTGTCCACAGAAGACGGTACTGGACGGCACGTTCTGCGTGAGCTGTCCTGTCTAACCCGCCTCCCTGTATGTGTCCACAGAAGACGGTACTGGACGGCACGTTCTGCGTGAGCTGTCCTGTCTAACCCGCCTCCCTGTATGTGTCCACAGAAGACGGTACTGGACGGCACGTTCTGCGTGAGCTGTCCTGTCTAACCCGCCTCCTTGTATTTGCCCACAGAAGACGGTACTGGACGGCACGTTCTGCGTGAGCTGTCCTGTCTAACTCGCCTCCCTGTATGTGTCCACAGAAGAGGGTACTGGACGGCACGTTCTGCGTGAGCTGTCCTGTCTAACTCGCCTCCCTGTATGTGTCCACAGAAGACGGTACTGGACGGCACGTTCTGCGTGAGCTGTCCTGTCTAACCCGCCTCCCTGTATGTGTCCACAGAAGACAGTACTGGACGGCACGTTCTGCGTGAGCTGTCCTGTCTAACCCGCCTCCCTGTATGTGTCCACAGAAGACGGTACTGGACGGCACGTTCTGCGTGAGCTGTCCTGTCTAACCCGCCTCCCTGTATGTGTCCACAGAAGACGGTACTGGACGGCACGTTCTGCGTGAGCTGTCCTGTCTAACCCGCCTCCCTGTATGTGTCCACAGAAGACGGTACTGGACGGCACGTTCTGCGTGAGCTGTCCTGTCTAACTCGCCTCCCTGTGTGTGTCCACAGAAGACGGTACTGGACGGCACGTTCTGCGTGAGCTGTCCTGTCTAACCCGCCTCCCTGTATGTGTCCACAGAAGACGGTACTGGACGGCACGTTCTGCGTGAGCTGTCCTGTCTAACCCGCCTCCCTGTATGTGTCCACAGAAGACGGTACTGGACGGCACGTTCTGCGTGAGCTGTCCTGTCTAACCCGCCTCCCTGTATGTGTCCACAGAAGACGGTACTGGACGGCACGTTCTGCGTGAGCTGTCCTGTCTAACCCGCCTCCCTGTATGTGTCCACAGAAGACGGTACTGGACGGCACGTTCTGCGTGAGCTGTCCTGTCTAACTCGCCTCCCTGTATGTGTCCACAGAAGACGGTACTGGACGGCACGTTCTGCGTGAGCTGTCCTGTCTAACCCGCCTCCCTGTATGTGTCCACAGAAGACGGTACTGGACGGCACGTTCTGCGTGAGCTGTCCTGTCTAACCCGCCTCCCTGTATGTGTCCACAGAAGACGGTACTGGACGGCACGTTCTGCGTGAGCTGTCCTGTCTAACCCGCCTCCCTGTATGTGTCCACAGAAGACGGTACTGGACGGCAGTCCCCCGACCATGCGCTCGCAACGCTTCCAGGCTTACAACCCAGACGAGAACATGAGGTAAGTCGAGCCCGCCACGGCCGCCACGGCCGCACGGCGGACTAATTTGTCAGCTTCTGGGGGCTTTCTGTGCGCAGCCCACGCTGCCGGTCCCCGCTCGTGTAGTCGTCTTTCTCACGTTTAACACTGGTGGTCTGAGATACGTGAGCCACGCGTTGTGCAGCGTCTCGTAATAACCCGGCTTGGCTCGGTGGCCGGTGGTACAGTAAAGCCGAGGCTAGTTCATTTAGTACCCTTGTACTTCGACTAACTCGTCAGCAGCCGTCTACGTCGCTGGTGCCGCCCCGTAACTCGCCGCTTTCGTCTGTGGTGCCTTCTTATAACTCGCGCCTGCCGTCTGTGGCAGCTGTTTGTGTCCCCGTCCGCCTGTCTGTCCGTCTCCGTCTGTCTCTACGGCTCTGGTGCTGTGTGTGTGCGTGTGCGTGTGCGTGTGCGTGTGTGTGTGTGTGCGCGTGTGCGTGTGCGTGTGCGTGTGCGTGTGCGTGTGCGTGTGCGTGTGCGTGTGCGTGTGCGTGTGCGTGTGCGTGTGCGTGTGCGCGTGCGCGTGCGCGTGTGCGCGTGTGCGCGTGTGCGTGTGCGTGTGTGTGACGTCACTAACCGTCCTCCGTCCGCCGCCTCCGCCGCCGCCCTGCCAGCAGCCGCTCACTGCCGCACAACGCCACCATGCGGGACCCGTCGACGATCCCGGGCGTCGGCCGTGGCCTGAGCGCCCTGCACCCGGAGCACGCCCAGTTCATCAGGTGCTGTATATATCCCACTCTGCCCGTGCATGGGCGCATTGGACACTGAAGATATACACGGCGACACGCTGATGTCCCTGTTTGGGGACTGCTGACTGGACGCCATATGACCACAGGCAGTTGCGGTGCCCTTAACCCGCCATTGACGGGGGGGGGGGGGGGGTGTGTGTGTGTGTGTGTGTGTGTGTGTGTGTGTGTGTGTGTGTGTGTGTGTGTGTGTGTGTGTGTGTGTGTGTGTGTGTGTGTTTAACGCCCCCTCCTGATTATTATTTGTAATAACTCAAAAACCAATAGCGTTATCAACGTGAAACTTCGGGTACCTTCTACATCGATTTGACGTCTTCTGTGACAAACAATTTCGTCGAAAAATTTCGAGTTATAGCGAATTTAGTGACGTCACTACACACGAGTTTTACACATAGGGTGGCGCCCCTCTCAGCTGGGTATGGCTCGGGCTGTCGCGCCTGGCCGCCATGTTGGATCGCCGAACCGAACACGGATTAACACAGCGGGGTTGTTGGGGTTGCAATCCCGGACCAGTATCTCGCTCGGCAACCACGAGTCGCACAGACATGGGACAAACACAGATGTACACAGAAACACAGATGTATGATCGGCCCGGAGTATGCACTGTGCCGATAAAATAATAAATCAATACAAATTATACAGCTGTAAAGCACAATCAAATCCGTCCAATAAATATCCACCAAAAAATGTATTCATATTTACAAGCATGAAGCTTATAATGACATGTTTAATAAAACGCGTCCGATCCCTCCATTCATACTCCTCGCCACCCCTCGCCCGGCCCGGCGTTCCAGCGTGGCGGCCGGCCGCGACCGCTCTCAGGCACCCTTGTCCCTTCCAGTTCTTGAGTTCAGTGGTTGTACACCAACATCAGCTAAACTATAACGGACCGTACAAATGCCATATTTTGAACAAAATGCAATACAAAAACGTCGAAAGATAGCAAATAGCAAGGGCTACAACATGGTAATCTCGTTTTTTACCCCCAAAAATGAAAAAAAAACATTTTTTTTTAAATGCCCGCAAAATCATTTAAAAAAAGAAGATATAAACAAAAAACTGAGGATATGTCAGAGAACCACATATGGGAAACTACCATACCGAATTTCAAAATATCACCATTTTTGACTGACTAATGACAAGGTATGGGTTACTCATGACGTTATATTTTGAAATTGAATTTTTTGTTTTTACTGACCAGATACAACAAAATAAATGCCACCATTGTTTTTCGGAGACAAATCTCGTCTAGAAACATGCCTTTGTTATTTATATTGATCAATTTCACATTTTTTACCTTCAGTGACCTGAACTTGACCTGAACTTGACATTAACTTCACGTAAATGAAGTCAGGTGGTAAAATGGCTGCCACTATCGAATTATACGTGTAAAATAACTCATAAAACATGTGTTGCATGGCTTTCGTAGATATTTTGCGCATAGTGACCTTTTGTGTCCTGACCTTGACCTTGACCTTTGCCAACACTCTCAGTTTAAGCTCATGCGGGATATATATCATACCTTTGACAGCACTTTGGGTGATCATGGTCGTAATCGAAGGCTTTGGATGGAAAATATGGCCCATAAACTAAAATACGTCGATTTTGACCTTTGACCTGACCGTGACCTGACATTTGACCTCACTTTGACATTTTTGAGCATGCTTTAGATTCGTCTCATTGAGAGTTTTCTTTTGCCGCCTTGCGCGTCTCGATGCGATCATTGGTTCGGAAGATAACCAGGGGGTTGCTTACCGGAGTCCTAGAAGCCGGAACGAGTATCCGTCGTGTCACCCACGCTGATTGGCTGATTTGACGTATGATTATGACGTATAGCTTAGGGAATAAGTATTATAAACATTGAAATATATAGCGCTGGACAAGAACATGCTGTTTCAGTATCTTATCCTCCTCATTGCACGAATTAACTTTTGAGAAATATATCGTGATAATCGTCTATAAACACTTATCAGCAATATTCTTAGTGAAATTATACGTCACGCACGTGCAGATGTCACGATCATAGATATCTTATATACAGCATATTATCTTATTACAGCATATTATCTTATATTTTAATTTTGTATATAAGATCTCTATGGTCACGATGACATTGCGTGCTTCATATTAATCTGAGTTCGCATTAATTCACTCTATTCAGAGATAAAAAAATGTGAATTGGAACAAAATAACTGACATTATAATTCAGTGTCCTAGCATTGGGAAATTTGGGTGGAAATTGACACCCTATGGATACTATTTTCCCACTCTTTTTCCTGAGTTTTACTGTGAATTTTCCACTCCTTATTTTAAAATGTATTGGATAATTGGAAACCTGATACTGATTTATGGATGTAATGATAGGGACAGCCTGTGGATGGAAAGGCAGGTAAGAATTGGCATAGGTAATAACTAAATTTGGTGAGCAGGTAATTGGGTGATAAAGCCTGGTACATATGCTTTTTGGTTTAATTTTCCACTCTTTATACTTATTTTTAGTCAAGAGTTTTCAACTCCGCACCCCAGCTCCAAAGCAATTCTAGGAGCCTGTTATAATTTGCTTTTTCCGCGTTCATATATATATTTGTATGGCTTACCATGATAATTCATTTCTAGCTTCTCAATCATTTCTGAGCTTTTTTTATAGCTTTTTTAAAGGTGAACAGTTTCCTTTAACGAGACTATCGCTTCGGGCTCGGACCACCCAGTTTGTATGGTCGTTGTCTATACACAAAATAATGTTTATACGTACCCATCCACATACTCTTGCTTTCTCTGGTTTTGGGACGTCCAGTTCCCCAGGCTCGCTTTTATGTTTACCTGTTTATACATATACAGTTCGCCCACCAACATTGCGACTGGTTCGGCTCAGCCCCACTCGCTAGGTAATGTATCTTTAGTATATAAGCGTACTAATTCACCTACGGGGTCTCGTTTCTGTTCGGAATCGTCCTTTTTATGCGATGCCATATCTGCATACGCACACACACTCACTGCGTACCCTAACACTGTCTATCTCTATGGGCAGAAATCGGGTGCGAACTGGCGCTTTAATGGCAGTATATTCGAGTCACGGAACTGCATGCTTGATCTGGGTGAGTGTCTGCATTTGTTGATATATGGGTCGGCGAATGATAACATCGGCGGCCTTGGCTGACGTCAGAGCGGCAGACATGTTCTCAGGAACGGAACTATGCATGCGAATCACTCGGTCATGCAAGCTCGTCCTATTTCGGTGTGTTTTGCGACGAGAAGGCGTCTGACACAACTGGGAGCTCCGATTCTGCGAGCGACTGGTGGAAGTGCATGGGCACTGCCCCGCAGACTGTTCCAGCAGAGTGTGTCTGGGATGTGGCTGAACAGGCTGGTTTGTTAACAAACAACACCAAAGACCGCTGGGCGTGTGGTGTTCTGGCTGGGTAATTTAGTTTGTCGGGCATCTGAAGTCCATACGCCAGGAAATTCTGGTCTCCGGTCGCTCCGACTAGCTTATTCAACCCATGGAAGTTCGATTTCCCAAGACACGGAACTTTTCAACCGTGCACTTCAATCTGATAATGACGCAGTCCCTCTGCAGATCAGAGGGTTGCTTCCAGCTGTGGTCACATGGTCCGTGTGCCAGTCCGTCATCTTCTGCGTTACTGCGGTGCCAAGCGACCGAGCCGCCTCGGGTGCTGTGTTACCCAGAACTGGGCACTAACCAGCAGTTACCGACTCTGTGTGGGGCCCAGTTCTGTCCACACCTTTATTGAGCCCACCCCTGACTCCAGGCGGCTGTCCGCCAACAGTGTGGGTGGGCGGGCCGAATCGCTACAGACACGACTCGGTGCAGACTGGCCACTCTGTGGTCCCCCACCAGTCGTCTGCCTGTCCTACTGTCGTGCTGTCCTGCCGTCCTGCTGTCCTGCTGTCCTGCTGTCCTGATGTCCTGCTGTCCTGCTGTCCTGCTGTCCTGCTGTCCTGCTGTCCTGCTGTCCTGCTGTTGTGCCGTCCTGCTGTTGTGCCGTCCTGCCGTCATGCTGTCCTGCCGTCCTGCTGTCCTGCTGTCCTGCCGTCGTGCTGTCCTGCTGTCCTGCTGTCCTGCTGTCCTGCTGTCCTGCTGTCCTGCTGTCCTGCTGTCCTGCTGTCCTGCTGTCCTGCTGTCCTGTCCTGCTGTCCTGCTGTCCTGCTGTCCCTGTCCTGCTGTCCTGCCGTCGTGCTGTCCTGCGTCCTGCTGTCCTGCTGTCCTGCTGTCCTGCTGTCCTGCTGTCTGCTCCTGCCGTCCTGCTGTCCTGCCGTCGTGCTGTCCTGCTGTCCTGCTGTCCTGCTGTCCTGCTGTCCTGCTGTCCTGCTGTCCTAGAGCATAATGTACTGCTTGACCGCTGCCGGTCTGGACCGCAGCTATCAGCCCGTACCGAGCCGAGCCGAGCCGAGCCGAGCCGAGCCGAGCCGAGCCGAGCCGAGCCGAGCCGAGCCGAGCCGAGCCGAGCCGAGCCGAGCCGAGCCGAGTCGAGAGGGCCCTGTCCAGGGATTTTCGTTTCATGACCTGGTGCCGGAGAGTAAAAATCCATAGGTGGAGGGTAAAATTGTATTGTTAAAATTACGATTTCCTTTTTTAAGAAACAAATATTTCACTTGGAAAGTTAAAATTCCTTATTTGTGATATCTATGTTAAATCATCGTGAAGAAAATAGAATTATAATTTGAACTACAATGTCGGAAAGATCAGATGAAAAGAGAGCAAAT